>CABHPQ010152037.1:414-42101 GCA_902168405.1 Peromyscus aztecus | reverse complement strand
CTTTAGTTGAAGTGCACACTTTACAAAGCATTACGGTAGTGTTCCTTTAGTTGAAGTGCACACTTTACAAAGCATTACGGTAGTGTTGCTTTAGTTGAAGTGCACACTTTACGGTACGAGGTGGTAGACCTAAATAAGCAGATAGGTGTTGATTGGACAGAAGCACAGAGAATGCCTTCCTCCAGGTGAGCTGTTGTATTAAAACCACTTGAGAATTCATGAGCACTTTAACTCTCAAATCTGAATTTCAAAGCTTGATACTGAGTCATTTAGAATGTTTACATTTACTAAGGTGTGCTGGATCTTGTCTCTTTTGACTAATATTTTCATAAAAATTAGGGTGGAGAGTGGAAGGAAGAAATGGTTTCCTTAGGTAACTACAGACATTATCATGGCATCTGTGAGTTACTATCTCAGCTGTATTAAAATGAATTTGTACTTTGAAAGAAATGATATTGACACTAAAATTTTAAACACTTAAATTTTTTCATAATCTTTCATAAAGAAGTTTAATAATAGGTATATTAACTGAATTTCATTAGTTTTCTAAAATAATATTTTGGTTTGTGTATATATACATATTAAAATAAAAACATTTACAACAAATAAAATACTTGAAATTCCTTTTTGGTCTTCCTGTTACTTTCTAAATACACAGCTATTTGGAGTCTTATTAACTTATGTGTTAATGACTTTTGCCAAATATGCACACCGCCTGTGTTTAAGGAAAACACATTAGAAGATACAAAGTTCATTTTTCAGGATAAATATTTTAACAGTTACCCTGGTGAGGAATAAGGCAGTGTTGAAAGCCACAGGTCCGGCAGCACCTCTGAGGATGAGGAGAATTGGCTGACTGACAGGAATCTGCCTTCAGAAGCATGTGACTGGCGCGCTGAGGTTTCAGCGGGGAGGTGGGCTGACCTGTAGGCACTGTAGAATATCAGGGATCTGCCATTGCTAAGTAAATTAATCGCACTGGTAAGTTTCTAAGAAGAACGAAATTACATGAATTTTAGCCAAAGTGCAGTAGAGAACCATGTTGGAAGAAAGCCTGGTGGCGAGTCCAAGGAGCGTTGTGCTTGTGGAAGCACAGACCCAGAATAAGAAAATCCATTTTACTCTTTCTTGAAAAATTTCTCCACACATCGCAAAAATAGATCTTAGTTTAACCTTGGAAAGAGTCCATACACAGATTGTGCTTTGGCTCCTGTGCGCCATCCATCACAAGCGTCTCCAGCTCCGCATGCGCGGGTTCTGCCGCACACAGCGGGGACCAGGGTGAGAACTGAGGTGAGTGGTGGCAGATGGAGGCGGGGCAGGAGTGGGTGCGCTCCAAAGACGTGGCCCACGGAGGCCCCGGGCACGTGCCCCACGCAACGGCTTTACAACTGCCTGGGTGCTCCAGGAGGCGCCATGCTGGGCGCCACGCTGTGCCCACTGCTGCTGCTGTTGGCCATGCTCGGGAGCGTGCTGGCATCAGGACCCGGTGAGCGCTCCGCGGGGCTGGGACTCTGAGTTTGGGGGACACTTTTCTTGTAGGCCTGTCATGCACGGTCATAAAACTCAAAAAGCATATCCCCCAAAAGCACTCCCAACAGCTTCTGGAACCCCACAAACTCCAAAACCACCTTCCACAGACGTTGTGCATGCCATAATAATTCGTCCGGAAATAAGAACGGAAAGCCAAGGAGCCACAAAACCCCAAGCTCGGAGAGAGTGTAGAGGTGTATATGGGGTCTGGGCAGGGGCATACTCCTGGCTGAATTGTTGGATCAAGTAGGGTGGTTTAGATGCTCACGGCAACCTGGCAGGTTGTGATGTTGAAGTTGTGAGTCCAGCGCTTGTCTCCAGCTCTGACGTGTTGCCGGTTGTCCTGTAGACCCTGTGAAATGCGTCTTTTGCTTCCGTGTCATGTGTTCCTCACGTGGGAGAGTAGGAAGGTGAGGGCAGGGTGCCAGCATGGTCGGGTTCTGATGAGTGCGCTCTTCCGGTTTATTATATTAGAAAGTAAAATAGAAATTTAAGGGTGTATGGTAACATTTAAAACAACAGAGCTATACCTTTTTACATGTTAACACACTTCGAAACTGAGAACCGTCTCGAAAAAGCCAAAATGGAAACACAGCTAAGAACTGTTTTCCAGGGGCAGAATAGAAAGCTGGCCTAGCTTTGATTTTCCGCAGATCTCCTTAACACCTGCATCGAGAGAAGACACCTGGACTGTATTCCTTCTGCTTCCAATCTGGTGCTGCGTGTTCAACGTGAAGTACAAAAGGAGGACTTTGGTAGCCATTTCAGCCAATCACAGGCTCTCCGCATGCTACACCAATGTCGGGCCAAGAGAAAAAGAATAGTTACAATACAGAATCTAAAAACATGCCAGCAAGCTTGACTCCTCCCTTCCCTTTCTTCCCTCTAATCCACCCAACCCCTTAAAACTCCCCCCTCACCTCTTTTTACTTAATTGAAATATATATGTATACACACACACACACACACACACACACACACACACACACATATATGGACTTATACCAGCAAACTTTTCTTCATGAAATTCAATGGAATACCAATATTGAAGTTTGATTTTTTATGCATGGATATATTAATATATTATCTTTAATCTTTAAAATTGTGGGAAATACACAAATTTGCCCACAGCTTTTAAAAGATTTTTTTTAATTTAAATTTTACATGTATGAGTATTTTGCTGCATGTAAGTCTGTGTACCACTTCTGGGCCTGGTTGGTGCCCTTGGAGGTCAGGAGAAGGTGAAACAGTATTCCTTAGAACTGGAGTTACAGGCAGCTGTGAGCTGCCATGTGGGTGCTGGGAATCCAACCTAGGTCCTCTGGAAGAACCGTTAGTGCTTGTAACCTCTGAACCACCTCTCCAACTCCTCAGTTTTTTACAAAAGAAAAATCGTTAAGTTTCACTTTTTAGGGCAGTTTCAGATTCACAGTGGAAGAGAGCAGAAAATAGTGTTTGGATGTAGTCCCTGCTCTCCATTCCCCCACAGGGGTCAACATGTGGTGTTACAAGGCTGCATTTGTTCCAGCCAACCTCGGGTCCTGTATGTTCTGTGTTTTGTACACGGATGTCCATCACTGCAGCATCAGGCAGAGTAGCCTCCCTGACCTGACAATCCCCTTCTCCTAGCCATCCTCCTTCCCACGCTCCCTAAGCAACCACCTCTCACTGTCTGCCTTTCCGGAAGGCTGCACAGTTGGAACCATGCATGATGTAGCTAGCCTTGCAGGCAGGTTTCTTTTAATTCAAAGCACGCAATTTGGATTCCTTAATGTCTCTCTGTGGCTTGATAGCTTATTTCTTTGAAGTGTTGAAAACTATCCGTTCCATTGTATCAACCACAGTTTATCCATTTATCTACTGAGAGACATCTCAGCGGCTTCCCCTTTCAACAGTGGTAAAGACAGCTACTGTCTACATCATGTGTGTTCAGGTTTTGTATGAACATAGTTTCTCATTCCTTTGGAGTCATTATGATGGTAAGAGAATGTAGTGGTGTCTCATTGTTTTAATTTACAATTTCCTAGTGGCATATGCTGTTGAAGTCTTGATGTCTGGCCTTCAGCCTCGCCTGTAAACACGGAGCCCTCTCTGCAGCCCTGCTGTCCAGATCTTCTCATAGGCTCACCTGCTCTTTCTTTCTTTTTGAGAGGGGTCTTTTCAGGTTATTTGTCCATTTTTAAACTTGGGTTCTGTGCCACTCTGACCTTTAAAAATTCTTTGTATGTTTTGGGTAATAATCTTTTATCAGATGTGCTTTATTTTATTTTTAACCTTCTTATATGTGTAGAGGACAACAGCCCCAGATGTCAGTCTCTCCTTGCACTTTATTTAAAGATTCTCTCTTGTTTTTCATTCTGCCTAGCTGGCCCTTGCACTTCTGGGGATATTCTGTCTCCACATCCAATCCCTCTGTAGGACCACAGGAATTACAAATGTGTCTTCCCATGCCCAGCTTTAGTTGGGTTCTGGAGATGTGAACTCGGGACCTTATACTTGCATGATGGGTGTTTTATCCACTGAGCTATCGCCCCAGTCCAGATCTGCTTTTGAAGAACATTTTTTTTCTCAGTCTATGCCCTTTCTTTTCCTCTTGGTATTATCTTTTTGCAGAGCCTAAATTTTAGTTTTTGGATGCCCTTTATTATTTTATTGTATCTCTCCCAATTCTGTTTTTTAACTGTTTTGGAAAACACAATATGTTGCTGTTTACTGTAGAAACCATGTTCTGATGGACCTCTTAAAATCCTCCCTCCAGTGTAATTAAACATTCACACCACTGACAAAACTTCTTCCTAACTTACTCCAACCCCCAGCCCGAGGCCATACAGGTTTACTTCTTCCTGCCTATGACATGGTTCATGTGACTTTGCTCAGTCCCTGGTGTTGGTAAATCTGAAACAGAAGCTCCTCCGACACTGGCATGTGGCTCAGCAAGATGGTTCCACTGTGATGTGCCAATATATATTGCTTGTGATTGCACATTCTACTTTGTGGATGGATTATATACATTTCGTTAAAAATCCTCAGGGTTTTGAATGGGTTGCATTGGATTGGTAGGTATTTTAGTTTATTTGAAAAGTTTAATTGAAAAAAAATTAAGTGTAAGAACATGGCTTATCCTTGTTCGGATAGTCTAGATTCCATAGTTTTCTCCATTTTCTCATTCTTCAGTCTAGCACAGTTTTCTGTCACTTTTATGAATGGGATCCTTTTAAAAAATTGTTCATTACTGGTGCTTCTGAAGTGTTTGATATGTTAATTTTATACTCGATTGCTTTTGTTCTGCTTTTGATTCCCTTTTATTGTTGTAGATGATCATATCATCCTCTACTTACAATAACGGCTGTGTCCTTGTCCTTCATCCAGGCTGGGGTCTGTCTGTAAACAATAGGAATCATCATGACTCACTGGTCTGGTTCCTACCTTTAATAGTAATGTGAGCAAGGGCTTCCATTGAACAGATATCTGTTGTACAGATGAATCATCTTTGTGAAAGTTCAGTTTTTAATTGGAGTGTTTTGTTTTGTTTTGTTTTGCTTATTATTTCGAGGGGCTTGGGGTATGAGTGCTACGGCACATGGAGGGAGGTCAGAAGACAACTTTGAGGAGTTAGTTCTCTCTTTCTACCTTTACATGGGTTCCAGGAACTGAACTTAGGCCACCAGGCTTGCATGGTAAGTGCCTTTACCTGTTGAGCTATCTTGCCTGCTCAAATGTTTTTTTTTTTTTTGGTTTTTCGAGACAGGATTTCTCTGTGTAGTTTTGGTGCCTGTCCTGGAACTCGCTCTGTAGACCACGCTGGCCTCGAACTCACAGAGATCCGCCTGGCTCTGCCTCCCGAGTGCTGGGATTAAAGGCGTGCGCCACCACCGCCCGGCTCTTCCCCTGTTTTTATTTAAAATTTTCATATTGTTCATTTGTGTAGATCCCCTACTTTATCTTTGAGTCCCTATAGTCTACCTTCCGCTGGGTTCATCCTACTCGAAAGGCTTTCCCTTCAGTTTTCTAGCTCAGTCTTTGGGTTTTGTAAATGTTCCATTTTCATTTCAGCTTTGTTCCTTTCAATATTTCTGTCTCTTTATTAAATTCTGTTTTCATATCTTGGGTTATCTTCATCATTTCCATCAGTCTTATGTTTGTGTTTTTTTTTTTCATCACTCAGAAATTTATTCTCTTTAAGTTAATTCTCTTCAAGTTTGTTGAGCTGTTTCTTTGTGTTTTTCTAAAAAAATTTTTTTTAAAATTTATTTTTATTTCATGCACATTGGTGTTTTGCCTGAATGTATGTTTGTATGACGGTGACTGATTCCCCTGGAGTTACAGACAGTTGTGAGCTGTCATATGGGTGCTGGGATTTGAACCCGGGTCCTCTGGAAGAGCAGCCAGTGCTCTTAACCGCTGAGCCATCTCTCCAGCCCCTTTACAAAGGTATCTTTATAAAAACCTTCAAATTTTGAAGTTTATGATTGTTCTTTTAAATTCCATGTCTTGGTTTTTCCATATTATTTGTGTTTTTGCTACGAGATCTGGGCATGTGGGCTGCTTCTGTTACTTCTTTTCTCTGATATGGACAGAGAAGGTTGGTGCAGAACACAGGGTGTGCAGGTCATGTTGGCCCTAAGCATTAGACATGGCTGAGGATGGAATAAATCAGGTGGACACAGAGGACTGGGTTGTCATGGAAGATGTGCATTCTGGTCGAAGCCTGGAGTTTGGAGGTGGGTCTGGACATTGGGGGAGGTGTGTGGAGTGGAGGATCAGACCAGACTCATTGGGCTAGATCATGGTACAAGATGTGCAGGATCCGGCTGAGCCGAGAAGCTGTTAGATGGCACAAGGGACCTGTAGGTTGGGGGTTGGCAGAGTGTATCTTGGATGGAGCCTGGGCACTGGGGGACCATGCAAGCAGGAGTGGCCAGATGAGGCCAAGGCATAGGATGAGGAACCCTGTCTATATCTGATTGAGGAGGGTGTGTGGAGGAGAGGATTAGGTGTACTCACCTAGAGTTACCCTGGTGAAGAATGTGAAAGATCCGGCTGGGTGGAGAGGGTGATGTCATTTTAGTTTTAGCTTTTCTGTACCCTTAAACTCACATGTTTGACCATTATCTACAGTAGATTTAAGGAAATGAGTATGCTTACATATTCTTCTTTCTATGCCACACTTCCTGATAGTTAGTGGTGTATGCGATTATATGTCCACTATCGTAAAACTTATATTGCATCCATCATGTAGCTATGGGTCCCACAGCTGTTGTGCAGCCTTTACTCTGTATTTGAGTTTATTTAATGCTTACTTATAGACTTTATAGTACAATATAGATATAGTTATGGGGGGAAATTTGTCTGTTGTGAAGGGCATGAGGATTAGTTTCTTGGGGAATTCATTTATAAATATCCATCTTTTCTTTGGTAGTTGAATGACAGTGTTATTTAGTATAAATTTCTGGGGTCTCCAATTTATTAATTTAAATGGAGTGTTTCAATATTAAATACCTGAGTCACAGTGCATTTTTCCCTTTATGGTCTGACATAGTTTACTCCCTAGTGCTGAGATAAACTCCATGACACAAAGCAACTTGGAGAGGAAAAGATGCATTTCATCTTGCAGTTCCATGTCACAGTTCATCACTGGGGAAGCTTAGGCAGGAACTCATGGCAGGAACCCAGAGGCTGGAACTTAAGCAGAGGCCATGGAAGAAAGCTGCTTACTGGCTTGCTCCTCATAGCCCATTCAGCTTGCTTTTGATGCAACTCAGGACCACCTTCCCAGAAGTGGCACTACCCACAGTGGGCTTGGCCTGTTGACATCAACTCTTCATCAAGAAAATGGCCCACAGACTTGCCTATGGGTCGATCTTAAGGGCTCATTTTCTCACTGGATCTTCCTCCTCCCAGATGACTTAGCTGTGTCAAGTCAAAAGTAACCTAACCAGAACAGTGATGTGTGATGTTTTTCTACTTATATTCCCACTTGATTCTTGATTTTAGCAGCTCAACACTGTCACAAACTGTGGCTCACCTTTGACTCATTTCTATGCATTATTCCCGACAGGCAGTGTGCACTTTTTGGTCTATTGTTTTAAAATTTTTTATTTCAGCAAGGTTTTCTTGAATTATATCTTTGATTGGTTTATTTTTGTCTTTGTGTGTAGCATGAGTTCTAGTTGGTCTTAATAATAAAACCTGGAGTCAGATACCAAGGGTAAAAGCTGAAAGACCAGCTGGGTGGTGGTGGCGCACGCCTTTAATCCCAGCACTCGGGAGGCAGAGGCAGGCAGATCTCTATGAGTTCGAGGCCAGCCTGGGCTACCAAGTGAGTTCCAGGAAAGGTGCAAAGGTACACAGAGAAACCCTGTCTCGAAAAACAAAACAAAACAAAACAAAAACAAAAAGCTGAAAGACCAGAGCAGCAGAGCAGTCAGCCACTGGAGAGTTCTTACCTCTACAACTCCTCAGACCGATAAAGGGTACTGAGCTCCTGGCTCCTCCTGCCTTCTATGCCTCTCTCTGCCCAACCATATCACTTCCTGTCTCTACCTCCCTAGTGCTGGGATTAAAGGCGTGTGCCTCCCAAGTACTGGAATCAAAGGCCTGAGATACCAAGTGCTGGGATTAAAGGCGTGAGCCTCTACTGCCTGGCTCTGTTTCTCTTTTAGACTGGATCAATCTGTGTAGCCCAGGGTGGCCTTGAACTCCTGATTTTCCTGCTTCCTCCTCCCAAGTGCTGGGATTCAAGGTATGTGCCACCACTGCCTGGCCTTTATGGTTAGCTGGTGGCTAGCTCCACACTTTGATCTCCAGGAAAGCTTTATTTGTTAGAGCACAAACAAAATGTCACATATGTTCTTGTTGTGAACACATTCTGAGTATGTTGAACACCTCCTTTTGTCTTTCATGACCATTTTGTCTGTTTTCCAAATTAAATGTTTTCAGGATTTTGTTTTAAACTGAACATCTAGTCAAATTAAAGCCAAGGTTACTAACTATGTCTTTCTCTCTTCAGATACTGAAAATTCATTTGTACAAGTCGTATTTCCAGAGAAAGTTGAAGATAGTACAAGCTCAGAAGTAAGAAGCATCAATTCACTATATAAATTGTTTTATAAAACTTATTTGTATCGCATAGCTACGGAACATATAAATTGTATGACGGTATCATGTATATATCTAATATTACTACTGATAAGAAATGTAAAGTTTTTATGGTAAAAGCAAATATAAATATTAGAATGGGCTACTAAAAATTTTTGTCAATTCTTCATAGTATTTTTAGCAGTTCACATAACAAAATAACAGAAAATTTACATGTTTTATTTGACATTAAGGAGATATCTGGAGATCCAGGAGGAGAACAATATTCTCTGAAAGAGCTGATTTTGTTAATCTCTTTTTAACAAAAAACCTTTTTCCTTATGCTTTGTCCCTGACTCCGCCCTCCTTCTTCCCATTATTCTCAGTGTGGCTTTCCCACCTAACTTCCTGCCCAGCTACCAGCCTGTCAGCTTTTTAGCAACCAATGAGAGTAATAATACACATTCACAGCGTAGAAAAGGATTGTTCCACAGCATGTCTTCACTTTCCCAGGGTTGGGATTCTAAGCATGTGCCAAGCACAACCGTCTTTTTAAAAATGTGTGTTCTGATGGGGTTGGGGATTTAGCTCAGTGGTAGAGTGCTTGCCTAGCAAGCACAAGGCCCTAGGTTCGGTCCTCAGCCCTGGAAAAAAAAAATATGTGTTCTGGGGATCAAACTCAAGTCTTCATGCTGGCAAGGCAGGCATTTTACCGGCCGAGTCATCTCTCCAGCATGCGCTCCATCTTTTAATTAGCATATATTGATTGTACACGGTTATCCGTTTCCGCTCCTGTCTCTTTCCCCTCCCACTATTTTACTTCTTCTTACAAATAGCCCCCCTCTACTTTCATGTCATGTATGTGATCTAGGTTCCACATAGGAGGGCAGCATGTGTGATCTGACTGAAGTTTACAGAAGCACAGCTTTATGGTGCAGAATTCAGCCATGGTCAGGATCTCCATGATTGTGAATATGCGGCTTGTACACACGGCATATTCCATTGTAGAATGTTTCTCTAGTCCTAAATAGCTCCCCCTTGCCCAATTGTGGTTCACCCTTCTTTCTATCCCCAGACCTCAGCAACCGTCGATGATCACACTTATTTTAATTAGGTTTATCTCTAACAGTTACCAGGTTATTTGCTTTCTTAAAATGGACACAGAGTATCCTATTTATTGAATCATTAACCAGCTGATAGATATTTTTGGCTCATTTTCAGATATTGGCTTTTGTGGAAAACTGTTTATGAGTATTCATGCATGCACAGATATTTTCCTTTCTTTTGGTTAGACTCTTAGCAGTAAAACAGATAAGTTTATGCCTAACACACCGAAAAGCTACCATGTAGTTTTCCACAGCGTCTGTGACCACATCAATTTATAGTTCACACGAGTAATGTTGGAGCATTCCAGTTTTTCCATGTGACAATGAACATCTG
Source organism: Peromyscus aztecus (assembly GCA_902168405.1). Taxonomy (NCBI): domain Eukaryota; kingdom Metazoa; phylum Chordata; class Mammalia; order Rodentia; family Cricetidae; genus Peromyscus; species Peromyscus aztecus. The sequence continues at coordinate 32,051 of CABHPQ010152037.1, read as the reverse complement.
GAGTGGCCATGGGGTGTGGGGAGGAGCTGCTACGACTTTCATTCATACTCTTCTCTGAATGTGTGACATCTTCTAGGGGTCCGTTACATATTGGTGTGTCTTTTATTCAAATGTTGATTCAGATTATTAATTCCCTTGAAGTCTGGGTTTGTTTACTTTGGAATCCTTAGAATTTATTGCATATTCTTCTCCAGTTCTTTGTCCGATGGATGAGTTGTAATGTTCTTGTCTCAGTTTAGTACTTGCTTTTAATATTTTGTTTTTTCAAAGTATTTGAAATACAAACACAGTTTTGATGATGTACAGCTTGTCACATTTCCCTTTATGGGTCTTGTGGTTGGTTTTGTATCTACAAACTTTGTCGAGGACTGAACTGTGCTCCCTCAAATTTTACATGCGGAATCTCTATCCCTCACTGTGACTATGTCTGGAGATAGTGCCTTCAGGGATGTACTTGAAGCTGAGTGAGATCATGCAATAAAGATCTTAGTCCAAAGTCTTCATCTACTTCTATCTTAGTGTGCTGTCTATTGCTGTGATGCACTAAGACCAAAAGCTCCTTGGGGAGAAGAGCTTATTATGTCTTACAGGTCCTCGTCTATCATGTGCAATCCAGGAAAGGGGCTCAGGGCGGGAACCCAGAGGCAGGAAGTAAAAAAGAACGAAGGAAGAGTGCTGCCTTCCAGATTGCCCCTCATGGTTAAATCAATTGCTTTGTTTTGTTTTTTGTTTTTGTTTAAGACAGGGTTTGGATGTAGCTCTGGCTTGTCTGGAACTTGTTATATAGACTAGGCTGGCACCAAACCCCTGGCAATTCACCTGTCCCTGCCTCCCATTGCTGGGACTAAAGGGATCCACCTGCTTTCTCGTACAAACCAAGAGCACCTGCGTGGATTGGCGCTGTCCACAGCGGCCTGGCCCCTCCCACATAAATCGTTAATCGAGAAAATGCCTCACAGATTGGATCTGCCTACAGGTTAATCTGATGGAGATATTTTCTCCACTGAGGTTCCGTCTTCCCAGATAACATTAGCTTGTGTCACGTGGGCAAAACAACAACAAAACAAACAAATAAAACAAACAAAAACCACGCCCTAACCTTCACAGCTTCTAAGAGGAGGCAGAGACCACACTGGATCATGTGCGCAAAGAGTCATAGGCGGACAGACGGCAGAGGGAGAGGACCCAGAGGCCAACTCTCCTGCCTACCTACTGGGGCTTCCAGCCTCCCGAACTCCGAAACTATTTTCTATTATGGCAGCTGCTGTGGCAGCGGTTATCTTATTTGCGGTATTTACTGTACAGATGTCCAGAAGAGGCTGACATTGTAGCAGGAATCTTCTAAGTTCTTATTAATAAAAGCAAACCTGGAGCCAGGTACTGGGGTCAACGCCGGAAGATCAGAGAAGCAGAACAAGCCACAGCCACCTCACCTTGCCAATTCCTCAGCTGATCCTGTTTCTTCAGACTGGAAGCCTCTGAGTCCTCATCTGAATGGATTTCAGCCAACTGCTTCTCGAAAGCCTGAAAGCTTAACCAGTCTTCCTGGTTTTCACGCCTTACATACCTTTCTGCTTTCTGCCATTACTTCCTGGGATTAAAGGCTCACTTCGTGGGATTAAAGGTGTGAGTCACCATGCCTGACTGTTTCCAGTATGGCTTTAAACTCACAGAGATCCAGGTGGATCTCTGCCTTTGGAACGCTAGGATTAAAGGTGTGTGCTACAACTGTCTAACATCTATGTTTAATATTGTGGCTGTTCTGTTCTCTGACCCCAGATAAGTTTATTAGGGTACACAATATTTTGGGGAACACAGTACCACCACATGATATGACCTTTTAGGGCATATGAAATGTGGTGTTGTCATAGTTAGCCGTTAACTTGACATTCTAGGACAGTGGTTCTCAACTTATGGGTCGTGATTCCTTTGAGGGTCAACTGACCTTGTGATGGGGTCACCTGAGACCATCGGAAAACACAGATATTTATATTATGATTCATAAGAGTAGCAAAATTACAGTTATGAAGTGGGAACAAAAATAATTTTATGGCTGAGGGTCACCGCCACATGAGGAAATGTGTTAAAGGGTCACAGCATTAGGAAGGTTGAGAACTGCTTCTCAGGGATGAGGAACCCTCAGTTGAGGAATTGCCTCCCCTGGACTGGACTGTGGCCACATCTGTGAGGCATTTTCTTAATTGCTAGTTGATGCAGGAGGGCCAGCCCCGCCCACTGTGGGAGGTGCTGTTCAGTGGCATGTGCTCCTGGGCTGTACAAGAAAGTAGCTGACTGTGAGCCTGAAGCAGGCCAGTGAGCAGTGCCCCTCCGGGGCCTCTGGTTAACTCCTGCTGCAACTTCCTTGGATGATGAACTGTAAACTGTAAGTTGAAAGAAATCCTTTTCTCCATCAGTTGCTTTTAGTCAGTGTTTAATCTAAGAACAGAAACTGAAGTAGAATAGGTTCTGTAACAGATCCCTGAGGATGTAGATGTGGCTTTGGTTTTGTCACAGATCCCTAAGGATGTGGACATGGCTTTGGAACAGTGTGGACAGAGGCTGAGAAGGTTTGATCATGCTGGGGATAAATCTTACATTGTGTCTTAGTTAGGGTTCTATTGCTGTGAAGAGATACCATGACCAGGAAAGCATTTGATTGGGGCTGGCTTACAGTTCCAGAGGTTTAGTCCATTATCGTCATGACAGGACATGGCAATGTGCAGGCAGACATGGTGCTGGAGAAAGAGCTGAGAGTTCTACATCTGGATCTGCAGGCAACAGGAAGTGAACTGAACTAGGCATAGCTTGAGCAGAGGAGACCTCAAAGCCCGCCCCCACAGTGACACACTTCCTCCAACAAGGCCACACCTACCTCAACAAAGTCATACCTCCTAATAGTGCCACCCCTAATGAGCCTATGGGGGCCAGTTACATTCAAGCTACCGCACATTGTTTGATGGACTGGAATATTGGCTGAAACTCTGACGAGGGCCCAGCATGAAAACATTAGAAAGCTATCACTTTGGAGAACACATGTGTAACCGTGAATAGAACACCGGTAGAACAGCAACAGGACCCCTCGCGAGGTCATAGGTGGAAGTGAGAAGCATTTTCATAGAAATGGCAGGCTAGGAGAGTGAACACTAAACTAGTGTGATTAAGAAGAGACTGGCATCATTGATGTGAGGTCCTCCTCAGGGTCAGCACACAGAGGTTGTGTTTCAGAAGCAGCAAGATTGTATCTCCTACTGGTGGCAGAACTTGGTGGTGTAAGAGTTCCCAGGTGGTTTTGAAGGCATGAAGTGGGGTCATGGAGAGCAGCTGTGTCTTGGCACTGTGGGGCAGGGCTGGAGTTCCCGAAGGGAGTCCTAGAGAGGCTATTGGTGAAAGTGCAGCCCAGTTGTAGTAAGGGACCCCAGGAGTTTTGGAGATGCCAATATCATGGGATGACCACCCAGAACAGCAGCAGTAGTGGAGTGGACCCAGCTGGAGCCTAGAAGACCATCTCTGTGTGCTGAAGAGGGTGGGGCCAGAGAAGTGACTCAAGCCCCTTGGAGGAGCCCAGAAGATTGTGAGTTAATCCCAGACGTTGGGCACTGAATTATTTACACTGTTGGAGCATGGTTTTACTTTGTTCAGATTGTGACTGTGCCCTGGTTCTTCCTTCTTGAGGTAAGAAAGTATTTAACATAGTTTTGGTTTTATGGGTGCCCACAGTTGAGAGACTTCGAATTTTTTTTTTCTTCCTATTTTTTTTCGAGACAGGGTTTCTCTTAGAAACAGTCCTGGCTGTTCTGGAACTCACTCTGTAGATCAGGTTGGCCTCGAACTCACAGAGATCCGCCTGCCCAGGCCTCCTGAGTGCTGGGATCAAAGGCGTGCACCACCACTGCCCAGTAAGACTTTGAATTTTTAAAAGAGATTTTTGAATTTGAAGAGACTTTGGAGTTTTACAGAGACTGAACTTTTCAAGGGTTGGAATTGGTAAGGACTATGGAATGTCAAAGTTTGTATTGCATTCTATATTTGTGATATTTATTAATCTAAGATCTTGGGGGTTGAACCTAACAAAACAGCAACAACCAAAACAAAAAAAGAAAGGCTATGTCTTAAAACGTCTTAAAACGTGTTGTGTGTGAAGCTGACAAAAATCAATTGTGCTGGCTAATTTTATGTCAACTTGACACAGTCTAGAGTCTTCTGAGAGGAGGGAACTTCAGTTGAGAAAATGCCTCCGTAAGATCCAGCTGCAGGCAAGCCTTGTAGAGCATTTTCTTAATTAGAGATTGATTAGTTAGTGCTGGGCTGGGAAGGTCCAGCCCATTGTGGTGGTCCCTGGGCAGGTGGTCCTAGGTTCTATAAGAAAGCAGGCTGAGCATGTCATGAGGGACAAGCCAGTAATCAGCACCCCCTCATGGCCTCTGCGTCAGCTCCTGCCTCCAGGTTCCAGCCCTGTTTGAGTTCCTGTCCTGACTTCCTTCAGTGATGGACTATGATGTGGAAGTGTGAGCCAAATAAACCCTTTCCTCTCCAACTTACTTTTGGTCACAGTGTTTCATCACAGCAATAGTCACCCTAACTAAAACAGTGTGTGTCTGTTTGTGGGTGTATGCACATATGCATGGGTGCCTGTGGAAGCCAGAGGTGTTGGAGCTGGAGTTACAGGGAACTACGAGCCACTTGACATGGTTGCTGGGAACAGAACTCACGTCCTCTGGAAGAGCAGTTTATACTTTTTAGCCCTTGAGCCATCTCTTCAGCCCTGGTCATGTGATATTATTATTTTTTTTTTTTTGCCTTTGAACGTACTTATGTGTATACTATGTCTATTGACTTGCATCTGTTGGACCACCTTTACGTTCCAAGAATGAGACTAACCTGCTCGTGGTGTATGATCTTTTTAGTGTGATGCTGGATTCCATTTACAAGTATGTTATTGAGGATCATTGCATCTATAGTCATCAACAAAATTGGGGTATGTTTTGTGATGTTCTTATCTGGTTTTGGTGTCAGGATAATGCTGGCTTCTTGAATGAGCATTCCTCCCGTCTCTGTTTTATTGGTCGGTCTGAGGAGGGTGGTTGTTCCTTTTGAAGGGTCTGGTGGAATCCAGCAGGGCATGGACCTAGTTTTAGTCTCTGTTCATCGTTGATTGACTTTTTGTTTCATCTTCAATTTCATTAGTTATCGTTATCTGTTTAGATACATATTTTTAAATTTTTTTAAAAATAATTTGTTTTTATTTTATGTGCATTGGTGTTCTGCCTGCATGTGTGTCTGTGTGAGGGTATCTGGAGTTACAGACAGGTGTGAGCTGCCATGTAGGTGCTGGGAATTGAACCTGGGTCCTCTGGAAGAGCAGCCAGTGCTCTTTACTGCTGAACCATTTCTCTAGCCTCTGTTTAGATATATTCTTTTGGTTCAATGATGGTAGGTCATATATATCTATAAATTTATTAATTTCTAGAAATGTATTGAAATATATTCAAATATTTCCTACTGGTCTTTTGGATTTCAGTAGTATCTATGGTAAAATCCCCAGTTTAATTTCTAATTTTATTATTTGTTATCTTTCTGTTTTGTTTAATTTGATGAAAGGTTTGTCGATCTTTATTTTTACAAAGAATCTACTTTGTTTTAATAATTGAATGATTGAACTGTTCATTATTCTTCATTTTGTTAATTTTAGCTCTGATATTATTTCTATCCTTCTACTACTAATTTTGGGTTTGGCTCACACTTGTTTTTGTTTTTGTTCTTCCTGCCATAACCTTTTTATTGATTCTGTGGGAATTTTACATCATGTACCCTGATCACATTCACCTCCAGTTCTTCCATGTCCACCCCACCTTTGTGATTCCCCCTCAAAAGTGAAATAAAGGCAAGAACAAAAAACAAGAGGAGAAAAACCCGTGTCCATTTGTGTCATCTACATACTCACTGGAGCATGGTCAAACTCTCAGTGGCCCGCCCCTTCACTAGAACTGAGTCCTTGCCCTCCCACACCCCTGCCTGAAGCCATCAGTTGTGGAGGCTACAACTTCAGCATCCCCATCATACTTCTTAAGAGTCCTTTTTGATGGTTTTCTGTATAAGCTGCTACTTTTGGGGGGATATGATGTGGTGGGGGTAGGGGCTGTCACAGAAGCCCTCCCTGCCCCTCCCTCTCAACTGTGTGTCTGCAGTTATCAGTATCACAGCAAAAGCAGCCTCCTAGCTCTTCACAGTCAGTAAGAGCACTGATCATGGGCCTCCACGTGGTTTCTGGCGACAGCATAGACTACAAACACAGCCCCCGTCTGCAGTAGGACTATAGAACCAGACAAGGCCCCCAGCAGTAGCACAGACAGGGACCACATCGCCATGGACATCAACATGGGTTCAGGCTACAACAAAGATCACAGACCTCTGCATGGCCTTTGATGGGAATACTGGCCATGGACATCAACCCAGACCTTGGATGCAGTAGGACCATGGCCCAGACATGGTCATGGCCTCAGGTGGGCACTCAGATCCGTATGGCCCCTGGCGTCAGCATGACCCATGGACAATAACATGGCTGCAGACAGTAACATGGCACAGGTCAGGGACATCCCCATGGCCTTCAGTGGTAAAATGGGCGGGCCACAGACATCAACCCAGACCCTGTTAGCTGCCACACACCACCCTGCTGACCCTCCTGGGTCACTGACGTCATGTCTCCAGGTCCACCTCTCTCCACAGCACATGTACCGCTCTGTTTTTCTAGCTTTCCCACTTCTCCATCTCACACTTGTTCACTGTAGTGGTACTTGGCTGTCTTCAGCTGTGGCCTGGCTCATACTTGTTTTGGCAAGACATTCACATAAATTACTAGGTTTTTATTTAAGATCTTTCTGATTTTTCTTTAAATCAACAGATTTTTTTCAAAGATTTTATTTTCATTCCTCCCTCCCTCCCTTCATCATTCCCCCCCCACCCCCCACCCCCGTCTGTCTCTTTGTGCACCTTGTGTATGCAGGTGTTCACAGAGGTCAGAAGAGTGTGTCGGATCCCCTGGAGCTGGAATCACAGGGAATTGTGAGGCACCCAATGTGGGTGCTTCAAACTGAACTCTGAAGTGTCTTATTCAACTATCTTGCTCTCTTCCCAGGAGTGGAATTTCTTAGTCACCAAAAGTAGGCATTTGCCTGCTGCGAGAAACTTAAACATAAATTTAACATCCTGTCCAGCAAATTGCCTGTGGCTTCCATAGATGATCACCCCTGCTTGCTCTAAGGCATTAACGCTGACTCCCCATTTGTTCTGCAAGTGAAAGGCATGTGTACTCAGGCGCATCGTGACGCTACTGGTGAAGTGCTGTTACTGGCAACGGAAATCCCCCCATCGTTCCCTCTGTCTTGAGAAGTGATTCATTCGAGAACCATGCAGGGAACAGATGGAGCGCTTTCATCTTTGTGGTGCAATGAGGAGACTGTGGACAGCGTGGGCTGGTCGTTTCACTCTTTTAGGGGACCTGCCACCCAGCTTCCAAATAAATCACATACGGAGGCTTAGTCTTAATTATGAATGCCCGGCCTTAGCTTGGCTTGTTTCTTGCCAGCTTTCCTTAAAATTATCCCATCTATCTTTTGCTTCTGGGCTTTTCCTCTTCTATTCCTGTATACCTTTCTTGTTTCTTACTCCGTGACTTGTGTAGCCGGATGGCTGACCCCTGGAGTCCTCCTTCTCTGGCTACTTCTTCTTTTCTCCTCCCAGATTTCTCCTTCTATATCTTCTCTCTGCCTGCCAGCCCCACCTATCCTTTCTCCTGCCTTGCTATTGGCCATTCAGCTCTTTATTAGACCATCAGGTGTTCTAGACAGGCACAGTAACACAGCTTCACAGAGTTAAACAAATGCAACATAAACAAAAGTAACACACCTTAAAATAATACTCTCTAACATGGGCTCGTCTTTCATAGGCATTTAGGATTTAGTAATGTAGAGATTTCTAATCCTGTGTAAATCAAGAGTAGCTTGTTTGTGTTTCAGTTGAATGGGTTATATAAAAAGGTAAGCTTTTAAAATATGTTGTTGCCAATTTTTAACACAGGCAATATGCGATGATTCTATGAATTATTTGAAACATGCTTGGAGGGATTGGTTGATTCTGAGTTGCTGTTTGCTTCTCATCAAAATCTGTCCTAACTCTGTTTTTCTGGACTCTTTAGGAACAGGTAACCTACATTATTCCAATAGACAAGAAGAGATACATTGTGCACCTCCAGAAAAGGTGATTTCTCTTTTATTCTTTAGCTTGGTATTTCATTTTATTTCTTTGAAACAGTTCACTTGTAACAGCAGTGGCGTATAGAACAATAATAGAGCTCTCATTGAAATTGTCAGCTGTCTCTATGAACAGTTACTCTCTGTAGTAATTGTCCCCAATAACTCAAGTGATCTTTGTAAATGAGGTCTGGGAACCAGTAAAATAGAGACTTGCCTCTTGAAGACCAGTCAATACACATTTCGGTTGGTAGAACTCAAAGAACCAATCAAAGCAGAGGGCAGGAGTGGGCGGACCTTGGTCAGAGGCACGGGTTTCCTGTGGTAAGGCTGGCTGTGACTAGCCCAGGGGAAATACTCAGTTGGCAGTTAATTCAACAATAGAATATGGGAGAAACAATTGGATTTTGACATTTCATGTTTTTTTTTAATACTCTCAACAAATTAAGTATAGAAGGGATGTATTTCAACATAATAAAGTCTATATATAACAAACCCAAAGCCAACCCCATACTCAGTGGTGAAAACTGAAAGGGTTCCTCCTAAGATCAAAAATATGGCCACCTCACCACTTCTATTCAGCATAGGGCTGAAAGTGCAGTCAGAAGAGTTCAGCAAAAGAAAGGGAGAAAACCACTTGAACTGGGAAGATGATGTCACAGTGTTCTTGTAGGTAAAGGATATTATCATATCTATCTATCTTGTCTATATCTATCTATCTATCTATCTATCTATCTATCTATCTATCTATCTATCTCTTCCTCTCTCTATCATCTCTCTCTGTCTCTATCATCTCATCTCCTCTTTCTCCATCATCTCTATGTATCATTTCTGACTAACATCTCTGTCTCTATCTCCTCTTTTTCTATCATCTCTCTACTCTATCCTATTACTCTCTATCCTCTCTGTCTCTCCTTATCCTCTCTCTCCCCCTCCCTTCTCTCTATCCCCCCTCTATCTCTATATTTATCCATAATACAACAACAACCACCCCCTGTCATTACCAATAAATAAATTCGTTAAGTAGCAGGATAAAAAATTGGAAGCATTTCTACACACTAATAATGGGCTATCTGAAAAGCAATAGGAAGTTCCTATTTATGGTGTTAAAATTCTAAGCCAGCTGTGGAGGTTTGTGCCTGTAATCCTGCTTGATAGATAGTGGAAGGTTCTAGGTCATCAGGTAGATGTAAAGGAGGACAAGGAATTCAGAGTCACCCTCAGCTACTTAGTGATTCGGAGCTAAAATAACAACAAGAAACTCACAAACCAAATCACACAAACACACCACCAAACCAAAACCATGACAAACCAACAAAAACCACACCCAAAGACAACAACAGCAAACTCAAAGCAATATAAAAGAAAGTAAAATACAAGTAATATTTTCTGTAGGAAATTTTTTCTAAGATATATGCAACTCTAAAATAGCCAGGGCAATTTGGAATAAAAACAAACAAAGCTAGAGGAACCATACTACTAGACATCAAAATATACTAAAACTGTAGTACTCAAAATTATGTTTTTTAAGATTTATTTTTTTATTTTATGTATATGAACATTTTGCCTGCATGTATGTGTATGTACTATGTATGTACCTGGCTGTGGTGGAAGCCAGAAAAGGATGTCTGGTCCTCTGAAACTGGAGTTACAGATGGTTGTGACCTGCCATGTAGGATTTGGGAACTGAACCTGGGTGCTCTGGAAGTGTTCTTAACCTCTGATCTATCTCCCTAGTGCCTGGAAGCTATGATTTGTTTTTTTTAAAAAAATATTGTTATTGTCATCACTAAAATCGAACAAACTATGCTTAATAGAGGTGTGAATGAATTTTCAGTGTGAGAAGGGAAAACGGCATAACTGATTGGCGTGGAAACACGCAAGGAAGATGGGCAACCCCGAGATGCGGGGATGTGTGTATGCACAGAGAGACAGGAAGAAAGCAGGAGGAAGGGCAGGCAGGCTCACCAACGGACACCAACGGAGAGACGGCGTCCAGCACGTCATGACGGAGTGGTTTTCCTTAACCTCCGCCTGCCACTCAGACCTGACAGCTAGGGCGCGTGGGAGGGCGCCATTGCTAGCCCTTGGGAGACCAGGTCCAGGGGAGAACCGGAAGCCGCAGACTGGGCGCTCACTGAAGCCAGAGGGAGGGTGAGGGGCAGAAGTAAAGCCGAAACAGCACAGTGTGTGCAGGATTTGGTCCCCCAAGAAGTTTGAGCTTAGATCTGAGTTTCTAAGGATAATAGGACTTTATTTTCTTCAACCACATTATCAGACAGACATATAAAATATATATTACATATATAGTATGTATCATATAATATAACATGTATTATATTTTATTATATCTTTATTATATACAGTATAATCACATGTCATATAATATAATAAAATAAAATAATATGTCATTACTAAAATGTATAATCATATGTCTCATATAATTATATATAGTTATATATAATTATAAATATAGTATATAAAATTATAACATACAATGTATTGCATATAATAAATAAAAATATTAAAATATAATTATATATTAATATGCTATACCAATATATAACTAATATATTATTATATACAATTAATATTGCATACATTAACATGAAGTATTATATATATTTGATATATAATCAATATGCAATATTGATATATAACATAATATTGACATATAATATATCATACTGTATATATTAGAATAAAGGAGCAGAAAATTCTCAAAACCCTCCATCCAGTTGATATCTCTGTAAATAAAAAAAAAATGGCTCTACCCCTCTTGCAGCCCCTTCCCTTTATTAAAAGGAGCCTAGTGGTCTGGAGAGAAGGCTCAGTAGTTAAGAGTGCTTTTTGCCCTTGCAAAAGACGTAGGCTTGCTTCCCAGAATTCAAATGGCTCATAAGCACCTGTAACTCCAGCTCTAGGAGACAGGTTACTCTCTGGCTTCTATGCACACCTACACACCCTGTGGTGCATAAATCCGTGCAGGCACTCACACTCATTAAAAAAGTAAATCTTTCTGAAAAATAAAAAGAACCCATTAAGTTGGAGCCATTATTTTGAGTAAATGTGGATTACTTTGCCTGGAGTATATTGTATAGCAAAGGAAACACTACCACTGTGTTGAAAGGTGCCCTTTCCTCTAAAGCTTGGGAGAATAAGCCTGCTAATTTCTAAGGCCCTCTTGTTTCTGCCCAAACACCTTACCTCTGCTGTTGTAGCTGGAATGTCCCCCCAGCATGTTCAGGTTAACGGTCGTGGTTATGTTCCAGTAAAGCTTTATTTACAGAAGCATGGGGTGGGGTCAGAGTTTACCGACAGCTGCTGTTGTTTCTGAAAGAGTAACTCAGAATTTTCTTTTCTGTATGCAGTTATTTTTTAGCAGACCATTTCATGGTTTATTCGTACAATAAAGGATTTGTGACTACTCAGTCTCTAGACATCCCGGTAAGATTTAAGCTATTGTATGAATTTTCAGAAAACTTTAAAAGAATTGGGTGAATACTTTCCCAGCACACCAGACTCTCAGGACCTGGAGGCGATATATTTGAGGTACTCGCCACCTGGTTCCTAACTGCTTCCTGATGTCTTGGCGGGGTTAATTTAGTTGACTGAGGGCCTTTCATGGGGACTGCCTACAGACTGCTGCTTCACCCATACTTCCTGAGAGAGGGAATATAAACGGAAGTAAAATAAGCAGATTAAGAACATGCGTGCGCAGAAGCACAGACCAAGACCTTCTGTGTCCACTGCCCCCACTGCATACATACCTCACCTTTCTTGTTCCACAGGTGTTCCCCGGTGCCCCTCCCCTAACCTTGTTCAGACCTGAGGAGTTTGAATGCTTGATCGATTATCGAGTAAAACCATGCTTTAACGTATTTTAATATGGTTGTGTGTTTTCTGTTTTCTGTTTTTTTTTTTTCTTTTCTGTCTCTTCCCTTTGGGCTCTCTGTTTCTGGGAGTGTGCTGTCTATGAATGGGTGTGGAGGGAGCACCCTGCATCTTTTTGTCCCCACCACATCCCTTCTCTGGCACTGCCTCTGTCCTTGCGGATGACACACTTTGTGTTAGCATGGCTCCAGAGCCTTCCTTTCCTGGCACACTGGCCCTTCAAGCTTCTAGAATCTTAGACCCCAGTGCCCCTTTGTAGGCGGCACATTACAATTTTAAAGATTCTCAGGGCTTCTAATTGATGTCTTAAATCTCTACACTGGAGAAAAACTACGGAGACTTTTTGAGTATCTCCCTTTGCGCATCCCATTGTAATCATGTATTTATGAACACTATCTACCCTCTTCTATTTTTCAAAGCAGGAAATTATTTGAAAGTTTTGTCAGGTCTTTAGTAACCAGTCTACTTTTTTTCATCCCTAGTCTCAATGCTACTATCAAGGATACATTGAAGACTATCCGAACTCCATTGCCACACTCAGCACGTGCTCTGGACTGAGGTTATTAACTTTCTACTGCTCTGGCTGTGATATTTGGCTGCAGTGAATGCATTTTGCTTCTGTTCATATGCAGCTGGGGCAGATTTCTCACATGCTTGTTGGCGATGTCCTTCTCCAGAGGTGGTCCCAGTGGTCTGGATTTCTCTCCCTTCCTTTGCAGACCAGAGATAATTCTAACTTCTGGAGGGTTTAGACTTCCCAATATCATTGCTCTCCTCTTACCTTTTTTTTGTTTGTTTTTTTGTTTGTTTGTTTCAAGACAGGGCTTCTCTGTGTAGCTTTGGAGCCTGTCCTGGATCTCACTCTGTAGACCAGGCTGGCCTCGAACTCACAGAGATCTGCCTGCCTCTGCCTCCCAAGTGCTGGGATTAAAGGCATGTGCCATGACCACTGGCCCTCTTACTTTTCTTAACAACAGAAATGACAAATGAATGTTCTAAGTTGGAGGAGCAAGGTTGAGGATGGGTTATTATTTTTTTTTCAGCAAATAAATTTTTACAATACCTATCATATATTTTAGTGTTTGGAGATGAAAGTAAAATAAATAAACATAAATGAATTTTGCTTTTCCTCATGAAAATTATCTTTACAGTGAGGAGGCAAGTCATATCTGTAATTATTAATTCAATACTCTTTTTTTTTTAAATAGTAACAGTCCTTTCTCTAACTCTTGAAAATGTATTTGGTTTCTTCTTTTCTGCTTTGGATAGATTTTCATCTTGTCAGAAATTTCCACCTCTGTTTTCAGTGAATGTCTTTGTTTTCCCAAATGCTTTCTGAGCTTCCTGTGTGGAACCTTGAAATTTAAACCTGAAACCAGTTTCTCACTCAGAAGTGGCACACTGGCCTACCTCATTTCAGGGAAGCAAAGTTCTGCAAACTGGTTACCTCTTCAGAATCAGGCTTCTGATGTTTTATTCAAACTATATACACAACCAAAATACGTATCATTTTATAAACACTGCTAGATTTTACTTTCATTGGTAAAATTGCTGACGTACATTTTCATTATAAAAGCCTGGTAAACAGGTTTTCAAAGTTCTGTAGGCTAGAGAGACATTTACTAATGTTTCTGTTTACTAAACTGTTAAGGAGCTACTGACGGAAGCACAGGAAAGTCATTTGATTACTGCCGTACTGTGTTCCTAGAAATTTTAAAGCTGGTTTCTGTTAGTCTTGTAACAAAAAACAAACTAACAACAAAAAAAAAAAAAAGGAAAGAAAGAAAAGACATATGGAGTTTTGTATTAGAGAAAATTTTTTCTTTTCAAAACCATCTCTGAAACAATTTTTGGAACAAAATACTGGACTGAAAACATTCTATATTTTTTATTGTTTCATTGGATGCTAATAGATTTTCACAACACAGATTTTATTAAAAGTACTTAACAATTTCATCCTTAATGTTGCAGAGGAATCCTGCAATTTGAAAATGTGTCTTATGGAATTGAGCCCCTGGAATCTACAGTTAGATTACAGCACATTATTTATAAATTAGAGAATGAAGGGGATGACCTAACAGTTTTTAACACAAATAGCAGAAACATACAGATACCGATGACCTACGACATTTTTATCAATGAAAAGGTGAGTTTTGTGTACTTTACCATTTTCTAAGCACTTATTAGCTCTAATTCATTAAAACAGTGTGTGAGACTGCTGTGTGGTTGCAGGAGGGCCATTCCTTATGGACGGCCCTGTCTCTTACTGTTCTGCAGTTGCCCCGAAGCCAGGTGTGATCTTTTCCTTCCGGCCACATTCTATCACCTACTTTGTATGGCTTACTTTATTTTAGATTTTTTTTTTTTTTTTTTTTTTTTGATTTTTGGTTTTTGTTTGTTTTGTTTTGTCATGTTCTTATTAATGTGAACAAAAACACCTGAAAAGAAGCAATGTCTGCAGAGAACGAGGGACTTATTAGAAGAATTTCAACACTGTAGAGAGATTGGACTGTGTTGGGTCCCAAGGCCAGTTATGTTATCTTAGGCTGGGTCTAGCCTTGGGAACAGCCATTCCTTTTCCCCGAGTGCCAGAATTGACATCTTATGACTTAGTAGATAGAAAGCTTTTGGAATCTATTAACTTAGCAGACCACTAGCTTCCATCAATCCAAAGGCTAAGAATGTCATCAGATAGCATCTTGGGCCTATGGGAAAGCTTCTTGCGACTCACATCTTTCTTATGGACTCACCAATATATTTTAAAGTTGCCTTGATTTATGATTTTCTTTGTTTAATGGGTAAAGTGTTCCTGGGTGATTCTCTGACCCCCCCCACAGAGAGGAGACAGGGACGAGAGACTAGAAAACCACGTGTCTGTTTTCTGGGGGGCAGTTTACCCTGTGGAAGTGGTCTTGAGCATCTCTGGGGGAGGAGCTGTGTTTGGCAAGACCTTCTGAGGGGCAGGGTCTTGGCAGAGAGGTAGGGCTTCCACCAGAACGTTCTAGACTCTTTGGGTATATGGATGCCAGGGTGCCAGGGGCGGAGGCAGAGCTTCCACCAGAATACCTTGCACATCTGTACATCCTCTAGAGCAAAAGTTTAATCCACTTCTGATATTCAGGTCAAACAGATGGTGTGAAGAGCATGGTGTTTCAGTCCAATTTTAGTGTATGAAGTGTTGACAAGTTGAAAGCTGTGGATCAATTGGCTGACTTCATAGCCAATGTTCTTAGTACCAGGTTCCTTGCTCTAACACTCAGGCACTCCATGTCAGCTTCTCTAGCTAGTACTTGCTATGAGTGCTGCCCTAATCACTTTAATAAAGAGCTCCAAGGAAAGAATGCATCATGAAAATGTAAACTTTTGTGTGTTTTTCTTCCTTTCCAGTCAGAATCACCTTTAAAACAATTGTTTCCTCTCTATTTAGAGATGGCGATTGTGGTGGACAAAGCCTTGGTATGTGCTTTGATTTTTCTCTTATGTATTTGGTGTGGGACTAGAGAGTTGAATCAGCAACTAAGAGCACTTGTTCCTCTTCCAGAGGCCCCAGGTTTGAATCCCAGCACCCACACGATGACTCACAACTATCTATAACTCTAACCCCAGGGGATCCAATGCCCTATTCTGACCTGAGGGCACAAGGCATGCATGTGGTGTACTTAGACACATAAAATAATAAAATAAATAAGCCTAAAAAGCACTTAAAAAAAAAGAGTTGCAAAATGTTGACGCACTTTGGTGTCAGTCTTTAAATACTTTGTGTAAATGTGTGATTACCCCTGGCTAGAGGCGATCTTCTCACTTTCCATTGTAGACAGCACAGGGTAACAATTTGCTAACTGAAAACCAAATAGTTGAGATCACCCAATAGGAGACAGTTCTGGCAAGGCTGTAGAGCAAGAGGATGGCTCTGGAGCCAGAGAGTGGTACATCCTGTAAGTTTTTGCTGGCCGTGGTGGCTAGTGTATCTGCGCATGCTATAAGACGCAGGCATTTGGTGCCGCGCCTGTCCCACGCCTGTCCCATACCATTGTTTTCTGAAAGGAAGGTGTCTCAAGAACCTTGGCTTCCATAAACAAGTCATATGGCTTTTAGGGGTATATGCAACTTTCCAGGTTTTAGTCTGATGGTCCAGATTTGATTATCACCCTTGTGGACTATCACAGAGAACAGAAATAATATGTTAACAGTCCCATTCTTTACATTGTAGAGCTTGCTAAAAATCCAGAATTGAGGTCAGAAATAGGAAGATTTGAGGAAGAATGGGCCAATACTTGATTTATTACACTTCTGGGAATGGCCAAAGAGGTGTTTAAAATGATGGGGCCTACCAGATGTCACCCAGGGTCAATCCATATTTCAGTGCTTACATATACACCTGCTTGTATTGAGTGTGAATGTTTGTATATGTGTATGATATGTACATATGTGTTCTGTAATAGTCTCACATTGGGAACTGTGTATCTTATTTGAAACACTGAATTCTTTATCAGCCTCAAACTTCTGATAGTAGCTGTAAATATCAAAAACATCATATAAAAATAGGATATTAACTATAAAATCATTTCTGTCTTTTAGTATGATTACCTGGGCTATGACAGCATGATTGTAACAAATAAAATCATTGATATCATCAGTCTTATAAATTCAGTAAGTATTTTCCTTTTTACACCAAAATTTTTCATTTCTGAAATTATCATTTGCACTAACTTAATGTGGCATTTTTGAATAAATAAGTCATTCATATAAAAAGAATGTGGATTTGTGAAAAATTCAAAATATTTTCTAGGGTAGGGCATTTATAAACTAAGACAGATTAATTTTGTGTCTATTCATTTCTTCTGTTTTAGGTGTTTTCCCAACTCAAGGTTACTGTTGTGTTGTCCTCATTGGAGCTGTGGTCAGACCAAAATAGGATTTTTACAGTTGGTGAAGCAGATGAATTATTGCATCGATTTTTAGAATGGAAGAAATCGTATCTTACCCTAAGACCTCATGATGTTGCGTATTTATTCGTGTAAGCATGTTTGATGCTCTATAAAGAAAACACAAAACTTGGGACGTAGCTTAATTCAGGAAGCTGTTATTCACATCTGATTACTCAGGCACTTCATCCAAGGCTTATGCTCTCTGATTGTCAGGCAATGAAAAAGGATGAATAACATTTGTTTCTAAGCTTATTAATATTTTGTAAAACAATAAGGTGAAATTTATAGAGCTTCATTCACTTTATGACTTTTTTTTTTCTTTCTGAGACAGGGTTTCTCTGTGTAGCTTTGGAGCCTGTCCTGGAACTCGCTCTGTAGACCAGGCTGGCCTTGAACTCACAGAGATCCGCCTGCCTCTGCCTTCCAAGTGCTGGGATTGAAGACGTGCGCCACCACCGCCTGGCCACTTTATGATTCTTAAGATCAGTAGTTGAACAAGAGCCTGCACGCTGTCATGGCAAAGCTGACTCTTAAACACCAAGAAAGATCCAGGATTCATCTAGTGAAGTTTATATGTTGATGATACAGTTGGCAAAGGCTGGGTGTGAAGTTGTTTATAAGTACTTATATGAATGGATTTTCGGCATTATTTTAAAATGTTAGCTTAAAGATGATAAATGGTAGTTATGCATTTGTAATAGAATTGCTAGCAAGATACAACAGGTGTCTTTATATGCATGTTATTTATCTCTAAATATTATGCAACACAACTAATTTTGATACAGTATAAAGAGGGATACAGTTTGATTTTCTGGCACATGGATAGACAAGCACTCTGTCACACATTTGCCCTGTAAACACCCTTTTAGAGTTTTTACAGGGCTTCAAGCAATTTGATTGGTCCATTTGGGAAGGGCTGATGGTTTTGATGTTGTGCTTATCTTTATTATATGGAACATTCCAGTCAGTGAGTGTGGATACATCCCTCCAGTTTTCAAATTATTCTTCTAGTCTCCTGGAAAACTTGTACAGTTTTTTGCTGGAACTCTTCTAGATAACTGGTATTTATATGTCTAGGTCTTTTATTATTTTTGTCAGTGTTAATACTTTTAATGCTCTGCTATATTTTTTAGAGATATACGGAAATGTAGCTAATTTCTGTAAGTACTGTCTTACTCATCTTCTATTGCTGTGAAGAGACATCATAACCAAGGTGACTCTTATGAAAGAAAGAATTTAATTGGGGGCTTGCTTACAGTTGCAGAGGTTTAGTTCATTATCATCAATCATAATGGGGAACGTGGCAGCACGTAGACATACATGGTGCTGAAGAAATAGCTGAGAACTCTATCCTGATCTGAAGGCAGCAGGACGAGAGAGAGAACTAATGGGCTTGGCATGGGCTTCTGAAACCCAAAAGCCACTGCTAGTGACACACGTCCTCCAATAAGGCCATATCAATTCCAACAAGGCCTCAGCTCCCTCCCAATCCTTATAATCTTTTCAAATAGTTCAGCTCCCTGGTGACTAAACATTCAAATACAGGAGCCTATGAGGGGCCATTCTTATTCAAACCACTACAAGTACCAAAGTATTTTTGTTTGTTATTGGCTTTGTGAAAGAATTTTTTGAAATTATAAATACAATTACCTAAATTCATTTTTTTAATATCCACAGACTTTTTTTTTTTTTTTTTTTTACAAGTTTTCTTCTTACAGATACAGGCATCGAGGATGATTTTCAGGCACTCCCTCATCACACCTTTTCTGCTCCATTAGTATTGTTAATTTTTTGCATTGGGTGGTTCTTTTACAACTAACGAAGCAATATTGATACACTACTATTAACTGAAGTGCACGGCTTACATTAGAGTTTGTTTTCTGTGTGGTATGAACTCATTATTTAATATTTAGTAAATTAATAATGATGTTAAGATGTTTTAATAATTTTTTAACACTTATTTATTGACTCTGTGTGTGTGTGTGTGTGTGTGTGTGTGTGTGTGTGTATGTGTGTACATGTGTGTGTACTCCACAGGGTGCATGAGGAGGTCAGAGGCAGACTTTCAGAAGTCCACTTTTTCCTTCCATCCTGTGGACTCCTGGGATAAAGCTCAGGTGCTCAGGCTGAGAAGTCAGCTCCTTTATCCACTGAGCCATCTCCTGGCCCCAGTGTGTTCCGATTTTGCATGTAAAATCATGCCATCTGAAAGTTACAAGTGTAGTGCACAGGAGTGATGGTAATATTTTCTGTGTCTTTTTTTTTTCTATCTGAAAGGAGAAATCTTGATTTCCTAATATTAGGAACAATTATTTGCAATGGAGCTGGTACAAAAGCCATTCATTAAATCCAGGAATTAGCCTCCCATTTTAAAGTAAGGTTTTAAAATCATGTTAACTTTTACCAAATGACTTTTCTTTGGGTTCTGTCTATTTTTTTTTGATATCTAGACTACTGATATTGTCTCGTGTGGTCAGGTTTGGTTTGTTAATGTTGTTTATGACTTCTTGTTTTCTGCATGGGAAGTTTTTGTAAGATTCATCTTTCTTTCTAAGATGATACTGGTGGCGTACTTTTCAACTGATGTTTGCATTTTTTTTGTCTTCTAGGTAGTATTTTTTCTCAGTTTATTTATACTTTTCAGGTTCTCTTCCTAATCATAAGTGGTTAGTTAAAATTTAAAAACAATCATTGATGATAATTTATCTGTTTCTTAGTGACAGTTTCTAGAATTTGGCTCTTGTATATGCTCTTACTTCTTTATTTCATTTAGTTCTACTGTTTTTTTTTTTCCTTCCATTAAGTCTGGGTTTTGTTTGAGTTGTTTTTTCTAGTTTTTTTGAAGGATGATGTTAGGTGGTTGAGTGGAGATTTCTAAATTTTGTATGTGGCTATCCCTGTGGTTTTTTTTTTTATCCATTTACATACATTGCACTCCTTTAGTTTCATCTATAAATTCCTAGAGAGGAAATGCATTTCCTGTGAGTTCCACAGGGTTGGGTGTTGTATTTTAATTCATCCAATCACTGCGTATTTTTTAATTCTGAGAATCTGAGCCATTTACATGCACGGCAATTGTCAGTGACTAAAGCCTAACTTCGTGAGTAAGTCATTGTTTTCTCTAGTCATGGGCTTTGATTCCTTGCTTGCTTTTTCAGTTTGTCTATTACACATGTTTACTTTGTGGTTGCCATAAGGCTTTCAAAATTCATCTTTTGATTATAGCAAGCAGCTTTGAAATAATGGCTATCTAGTATCAGAAGAAAAAAGTAGAAGAGTAAAATAAAATAGAGAAAGCTCTGACGCTCGTTCTGTTTCTTCCCCGTTTCTAACTTTGAATTCCCCCTTTACTCTTCCTATGTTGTCTAGCTCTGGATATATTATTATAGTCTTTATTTTTGTTTTATTTTAGCCTCCAAGTTATGTATGGCAGGTTTATGTCCCATGTTTGTGATATTACAGAACTTTGCATGAACTGGACACTTTCTCTTGTCTGTGAATTCTGTACCTTTTGATGTTTCCTTCTTGCTCAGCATCCTCTTCATTTAACTTGAAAAATCCCCTTAAGCATTTCTTATCAGGGCGTGTTCTCTTATATAATATTAGAGGGACCAGCCTTAATATTATACATCCCAGGGGCTCAGGAGAGAGAACTACTAATGGTGAGGACTATTTTCAGGAAATAGAATCTCAGCACACCGAGCTCTATAGTCCACTTGCTTTAATTCCTTTGGCATAACATCCACATATACACAGCTTCAGTTCTGTTCTCATGCCTAGCTCCTTTCCTGCCTGACTTTTCTCTGTTTATCTACTGTTCCCTCTTAAGTTCTATCTTAATTCTCTCGTCTTAATTCTGCCTCATCTAAGTCCTTTTCACCTTGTTCTTACCCAGCTAGGGCTTTCCCATCTGGCTCTTCCTCATCTTCCATCTCGTTCCTCTAGTACTCTCTTCTAGCCCTTCAATCTAGTTCTTTCCCATCTCCGTTTGTTCCTCTCAAGTTCTTACCATCTAGTTCTTCCATTCTCTTTTCTCTTCTCCGTCCTCCTGAGCCCTGGAAGTCCTGGTATATAAAGCCAGGCTTCCAGGGTCAAATGGAGGGGTGATAAGAATCACATTGTGAGGCAATAACTGTTAATTATCATTTGCAACCCCAAAGGGAAGTGACCAATGGGGAAATGAATTAACTAAAGGCTAAATTCAGGTAATATCTAAGAAGAGGGCTCTTATGTGCTCAACTATAATCTTAAATGTGATTGGTAGAAAATGTTAAGAATCTATAAGTTGCTAGGTCAGTGGGAGAAAATAAAACTGTCTTCTTTTTTCCTGTGGCTCCTATCTGTCCAAGCTATCTGCCGTTTTTCTGCAGGGTGGGGGAAAGTGTGCTCAGTCCCTAGGCAACCTGTGTACAGCTAGATGCCTCTGGTGATAGTTAAAGGGAGAACTGGAACTAGAGGTAAGGTTTGGGAAGAAGGAAGTAATGCTTCATTGGCACATGCGCCACGCCTTCTCATACAGGTAGCCTGGATAATTAAGTCTGTTCTTAGAGAGTACAGAGGTATCTCTGATAAGATACTTTCCTCCATCTGGGGATGGACCTGGCCGGATGCTGCCAATGATGATAATTACAGGGAGGCTTGAACTGGGGGTTCTGGCTGGACATAGCTGTCAGCACAGAAAGTTATCTAAGTATTCCTAGAAGTGGTTAGGTAAGGAGTTAGAAGTCTATAAAGTTAATAAGGCTGTAAGAAAGGAGGGTCCGAGCTAAATTGTGTAAAGCTATTACTTAACGTCCACCTGACCTAGGCGGTGTCTCCCTGTGGAATTTGTCTTAAATCAGGAGACTTGCATGTGGACTGTTATTACTGCTAGTCCTTGAAAGTGGCCAAGGGAGATATCTGATTCCAGAGAAAGCCTTTCCTGAGGCTGTTCTCCAAATACCTGGAGTGTGTATGTCCAGAGAGTGATCAGTCCACACTGTTAGCCCTTCTTAGGGAAAAGTCAATTGGGAAAACTATGAAGGCACACATTATTTTTATAACAGAAGACAGCTGATATATAACAAGCCAAGTAACACCAAAAACTCGTTGGGATTTGGCTTCCTCTGGAGGAATTCCCTGATCCCTCCAGGTAGTGACTTTGCCTTAACCAGCTGAGTTCTTATGATATATTCCTGCGGCCTACAGCAGTGTTCATTGTTAGTAAACTCGCCCAGCTTTTGTTTACCTGGGGATGTCTTTATTTATTATATCTAAAGCATAATTTTGCTAGGTATAGTATTTTTTGATTCACAGTTTTTCCTCCAGCACTATGGCTAGGTGATGTTGGCCGGTTTTAGCCTGTAAGGTTTCTGTTTAGACGTTACCTGTGAGTAGAAAGGGGATGCCCTCAACTGTTTCTTTTCTCCTGTGGCTTTGACAATCATCTCTTAGTCTTTAACTTTTTTTTTTTTTGGTTTTTCCAGACAGGGTTTCTCTGTGTAGTTTTGGTGCCTGTCCTGGATCTCACTCAGTAGACCAGGCTGGCCTCGAACTCATAGAGATCTGCCTGGCTCTGCCTCCCAAATGCTGGGATTAAAGGCATGAGCCACCATCACCTGGCTCTGTCTTTAACTTTAAAGGGCTATTGATCTGTATCTTAGTAGAGAACCGGTTGTGCAAATCTGACTGATAACCCCTGGCTTCTAGTTTATTTAGATTTTTGTGGTTTCAGTTTGGGATTAAAAAAGAAATGGTTACCTCTTTTGAATAAGCTTTCTACCCCCTTGGAATTCTCAAGGCCCCTTTGAGTCCAATTAATCACAATATTTATTCTTTTAATGCTGTCCCAAATTTGCCAAAGTTTTCTTCATTATTTTCTCTTTTGTTCTCATCAACGCACTTTAAAATAACCTGGCGTTGAGACCACTCCTGTGTAAAGAAAATTTCCTGATGTTCTTGCTCTTCATTGCTTTCTGTTTGTAGTTTAAGACATCTGGGCTTTGAGTTTATTTCCTTCTGTTTGATCTATTCTGCAGTCAATATATTCCCCAGGGCTTTGATTTATTATAATTTGTAGTTTCAAGGATTTCCATTTGATTGTAGAAAATGGAATGTCTCTGTTAAGATTCTCCATGAGGATACTGACTTGTTTTTTTAAATTTGATGAGATTTCCTCAAGACTGCTATTTAAAATTATTTGGGGGCTATACAGTTAGTTATCACAGTCTGTTTTAAATACCCTGTTCTGTCCATTAGATGAGACTATGGTTCCTTGAACGGTCTCCATACTTGTTGATAGATGAGGATACACTTTGAAAAACGTGTTTCTTCCCGTCTTTCTCACCTGAGTTGTGGGTGCCTGTCCTTCCGGCCATTCTCAGCAGACTGCCTGCTTATTCTCTCTGAGTCTGTGCCCACGGCTGCCATCTCCTCGCTAGGCAGTGCTGTGCATCCAGGGTCTTTCTAGTTGGCAATTGGTGTATTATTGCTGCTTCCTTCTTCGTCTCCATGGAAACTGTTGATTACTGCTTTGGCGGGAGGGGCAGGAGTTTGCTCTGATTCAGACTCTTTTTGATACCACCCTTCTGAGGAGTAACAGGGTGCTAGTTACTGACCCCTAGGTGCCGGCCTGTGAACAGTGGTCTTGCTTCTTACTGTTGGGCAGAGTTGAGTCATGGCATGGCACTGTGCTTTTCTGCCTGTGATGTGGATGGAAAATGAAACGTCACTTCAGAGAGCAGGAAGTCCCTATCTCAGATGATCTCAGCTGACATCAGGGAAGAACCTATTTACTACCCAGCGGGGCTCTTGACTTCTCCTTCGGTGGTACTGCTCCTGAGAAGCAGGAGGAGACAGTGGCCACAGTAATGTTAAAAATGAGTAGTACAAGCCTCAAGGCCACCGTGGAAAAGAAGGTCGAGCCGTAGAGGCACACTCAATCCAAGTGTGAGATAAATGGAGTCAGATGGCAGGTCTAGCTCTACTGTCAATAGTCACACTCACTATCTCTGGATGAAACAGGGCAATTTGAAGACGGACACTGCAGTGTATTAGCCTCTTTTCTATTGCTGTGATAAAACACCATGGCCAAGGCAGCTTGTGAGCATTTAATCGGGCTTATAGTTCTAGAGGGTCAGGGTCCATGATGGCGAAGGGAAGGCATGGCGGCAGAAACGGCGGAGAGCTCACATCTCAAACCACAAGCAGGTGGCAGAGGGCACTCTGGGGATGCCACGAGTCTTTTGAAACCTCAAAGCCCCCCCTTCCCCCCCAGTGACATGCTTCTTCCAGCAAGTCCACACCTTCTAATCCTAATCCTCCTCAAACAGCCACCAACTCAGGATGGAGTATTTGAGTGCTAAGACTTATGGGGAGCATCTCATGTAAGCCACCCCATGTGGTATCACATTGAAAAAGTAGGAGCTTGTTAGAGTCCACCTGTATAAAACCAAGTTTTAAAGAAAGCAAAAATGATGGAAATCATGTTAAGAAATCAGAAGAAGAAGGAGGAGGAGGAGGAGGAGGAGGAGGAGGAGAAGAAAGAAGAAGAAGAAGAAGAAGAAGAAGCTGGGTCTGCTATGTTACAAGGTGAAGATCCCAGAGAAAAGAATTTGGCTAAGGCCCACGCCAAATAATAATGAAAGGTGACTGTTGTAAGAGGGCAGGTGTGCAGGGCATTTGTGACACTAACTACAGGGCGTTCGAGTGCACATAGATAAAACTCAAAGGAAAAAAGAGAAAACTGATTGACGGTCTGTTGCAAATTTCCAGGTCTTTCTTAAATAGACATATAGCATATAAAGTAGAACATGATTATCAACTGATTTGAGTGAACTGACATTTATAGAACATTTACACCTACTTGAGCAAAATACATGTGCATAGTGAACATTTTGGATATAAAACAAATATCCATAATCTAAAAAGGACTCGAGTTATTACTATATATTCTTTAACCACAGAATTAGTTTAAAAGCAGTACATACAAATAACATTTTAGTACAAAAGAAAATATCACCATAGTGTGGTACTTGGCCCCAGGCACATCAGCAGAACAGCTGCTGGTTCCCCCCACCCCCTTCATTTTCTTGCCTTCTTGTGGCGTGGAATACACTGCGCCACCTCCCTTCAGCCTTCTTGCGGACATCATCGCACGCATGAACTTTTGTGAGATTGGATAGTGGGCTCACTGACCTCAAGCTCCTTCTTTCTCCAAGCTGGGTAAAAATGGTGAGCTAAGAAATAATAAAGTCCTTCCCCTAAGACACTGTCACACTCTCTACAAAAAAAGCGGCACATTGTTTTCCATGCAGCGAGTTTTGTTGTTGCCACTGGAGAAAAAGTGTTTGATCCAAACATCAGCAGTGACTTGGCTCGCCTCAACCAAAGGTGAGGAGAGCAGCAAGGCCAGTGGAGACATGGGTGCTTTGTGTGATTTGTAGATCAGAGCATTGAGTCCAGTGTCGTTGGGAATCTTCCAAATTTCCAACAATTGTGGACATATTTAACTACTGAACCTCAACTTGCTTCAGAGTAGGATTTTCTGAATCAGGACCCTTAAATTTTCAAGAATTCTCACAGGTCAGATGTTCACTGGGATTAATTACAAATGTGTGTTTATGTATTTAGTTATAACGAGTACCCAAATTATGTGGGAGCAACGTATCCTGGAAAGATGTGTACTGAGCCATACTCTGCAGGAATCACAATGGTATGTTCTTATCCAATCTGTGAAGAGGGTGTCCTCACTGAAGTGATGGGGGAGTGACCATTGTTACAGTCTGTTGGCCAGGCCTAGATGAGAACCTAGGACTGTGCAGCTGAGGTGGGACGCTGGGTGAGGGGGGAGTCATTGGGGAGACACACTCCAAGAATGAGGCTTTTCACAAATTGTATTTAACTTTGGAAAGCCAGGATAGTCTTGAAGATTAAGAAGTGGGAGGGATGTATATAGTTTATATAAAAACTTATAATCCCTTTGTAATTAAGACAGAGATAAATGTTAGCAATGGAAGAGAATAGAGTTGAAAAATGGGAAATGAACAGAGCTTGACACTGACCGGATGCTTGTATCAGTACCTTTCCTAAGAGGAACTCCAGGTTTCCACCCATCTAAGGAGTCACGTCCATTACTGTGAAGGGTTTGATACAAAATAAAAGGGCCCCAACTTGGAAAAGTCCTTTTATCATCATTCAACAGTGTCTTCTCTTTTGGACCCCTTTGTCGCCTTAGTACCCCAAGAGCATGACTCTGGAGGCCTTTTCCGTTGTCGTCACCCAGATGCTGGGCCTCAGTCTGGGAATATCATACGATGACCCAGCGAAATGCCAGTGCCCAGAAACCGTCTGCATCATGACTCCAACAGCTGTGTAAGTTCTCCAAAAGTGTTGGTTAGTTGTGTTTATTTTGTGTTGAGTGTAGTGTTTTCCTTACAGTCTAAATGAACTATAAGGAGATCAAGCTTATGACAAACTATGTACCAGCAACTTAAACGTAAGAGCAATAGAATGTGAGAAATACTACTAACAATTCCAGTCAAGGCAGACAAGTTCAGTGTGCAATATACAGGTCAAGGAATGTTCCTTAGATATGTATTGTGTGAAATATATCTATTTTTTCCAGTAAGGATCCTTTAAAATATGTTTGAAGACCATAACACATGGTCGTTTTTTTTTTTTTTTTTTTTAAAGGCAGAGCTTTTGTGTTTACTTTTAGATTAGTTGGATATGGGGGAAAAAAAAAACCCAACAAACTACCAACCAAACAAGGAGTGTCAGCTGGAGGCTCAAATCAAATGGGTGGTACTTGTGTTACTTTGGAAAAATAGGTTGAACCTTCTGGGATTTGCTTTGCTAGTATTTAAATGGATATTCTTTTACTTAAGAAAAAGACCAATAAGGAAAAAAGAAAAAAAGACAAAGTTACCGTTGAGTTCATTTTGTGCTGGCCAACTGCTTCTGGGAACAGGGCCCGCCGCCCTGGAGGGTGGTTGATACACCCAGTGAGACTCCATTGGAGAAAACCGGTTTTGCCCTTGCTAGTGGGTATCGGTTGCAGATACCGGCTCGGCTAGTGGTGGGACGGTGTGATCGCTTCCCCCTCCCAGTGCTGGGGTCCTATCTAGCTTGAACCTGCGCAGGCCTCCTTTGTGCTAGCTCAGTCTCTGTGAGTTCCCTGAGCAGGAGCCCTGCTGTGTCAGGAAAACGTTGTTTCTTCAGAGTCACCCGCCACCTCTGGCTCCTACAATCTTTCCGCCTCCCTGTTCACCTGGCTCCCTGAGCCCCGAGTGGAGGGGTGTGATGGAGACAGCCCATCTAGCAAGTCTCCCACTCTCTGCACGTGATCCAGTTGAGGGTGTAACTTCCCTTTACTGCAGGCTGTCGCTTCTCTGATGGGACTGAGGAAGTGGGCGTAGCTGTTCATTCTTTCCATGGTACAGCCTCTTTCACCCTCAGCAGGGTTATTGCTAGGTTTTTTTTTGTTTTTTTTTGAAACTATTGCCAATGTGATCTTTTTCTATTTTTTTCTCTCAGGAAGTTCAACACACACACACACACACACACACACACACACACACACACACACACACACAGAGTTACTATTTTCTGTATCTTGATTTTGGGTCCTGCAATTTTATCGAACGTGTTCATCAGCTATAAATGTTTTCTGATGGGGTCTGTGGGGTCTTTCAAGTATAGATTCCTGTCATCTGTAAAGGGGGATAGTTTGACATTTTCCTTTCCTAATTTTGTTCCATTTCATTTTTCTCTTTTCTTTAAAGAATATTTTATTTGCCGGGCGTTGGTGGCGCACGCCTTTAATCCCAGCACTCGGGAGGCAGAGCCAGGCGGATCTCTGTGAGTTCGAGGCCAGCCTGGGCTACCAAGTGAGCTCCAGGAAAGGCGCAAAGCTACACAGAGAAACCCTGTCTCGAAAAACCGAAAAAAAAAAAAAGAATATTTTATTTTAAATGGTGTGTGTATGTGTGTGTGTGTGTGTGTGTGTATACCTGTGGAGGCCAGAAGAGTTGGATCTCCATGGAGCTGGAATCACACACGGTTGTGAGCCACCCCATGTGGGTTCTGGGAACCTAACCAGTCCTTATGCCCTGTAGAGA
The DNA here is from genome assembly GCA_902168405.1 of Peromyscus aztecus. Classification (NCBI taxonomy): domain Eukaryota; kingdom Metazoa; phylum Chordata; class Mammalia; order Rodentia; family Cricetidae; genus Peromyscus; species Peromyscus aztecus. The sequence continues at coordinate 3,884 of CABHPQ010152037.1, read as the reverse complement.
CATTCCTCCAGGTCCCTCTTTATCGCTTTGTTTTTGAGACAGGATCTCACTATGGAGACCAGGCTAGCCTCAAGCTCACAGAAATCTACCTGCTTCTGTCTCGTGAGTGCTGGGATGACAGACACGTGTCACACACCCTGCTGTTTCTTCTTTCTTGTTGCCCTAGCTGAGACTTCAAACACTACACTGAGTAAAAGGAGAAAGAGTGGGGACACTTGTTCCGGATCTGACAAGAAAAGGTCTCACTATTTTCCCGTTTAGAATAATGTTGGTCACAGGTTTGTCTTACGTAGTCTTTATGATGTTGAGGTGTGTTCCAACTGCTCCTAGTTCCTTCAGGATTTTTATCATAAAGATAAGTTGAACTTTGTCAAGTGACACTTTCGCATCTATTGAAATAATCATGTGATTGCTGCCCACAATTCTATTTTTAAGGTACTTTACATTTATTGATATGTATATGTTGAATCAGCCTTGCATTCTTGGGATGAAACTAACTTAATTGTGACATACTATCTTCTTAATATGGTCTTAAATTCTGTTTGTAATTATTTTTGTTGAGAAATTTTGCATCTCTGTTCATCAGAGAAATTGCTCTGTTGCTGTATCGTTATCCAGTTCTGGTCTGAGGGTAAGGTTGGTTTCATAGAATGAGTATGGAAATGTTTCTTCTCTTTCTGTTTTATGGAACAGTTGGGAAAGTCTTGATATTAGAGAATTTAGCAGGGAGTACACCTGCTCCTGAGATTTTGTTTATGGGGAGATTTAATTACTCAATGTCGGTTACAGATTTATATAAATTGTTTCCATCTTTTGGCTTTAATTTTGGTAGATCATATTAATTTAGAAGTTTATCTATTTCTTCTAGATTTCCCCTAGTGATATTCTGGATTTATTGGAGTCTGTTTTCGTAATTTGTTTTCTTTTGATCTCTAATTTTATTAACTTGATTCCTTTCTTTCATTTGGTTAGTTTGGATAGAAGCTTGTTTATCTCGTTACTATTTTCAAAGAACCTATTGTCTCTTTCATTTCTTTATTTTAATTTTAATTTAGTATTATTTTAATTTCCATTTGTTTAAATTCTTCCCTGATCTTTACCACTTCTTGCTATCTACTGCATTTGGGTTTGGCTCCTTCTTATTTTTCTAGTACATTTGAGACACACTGTTAGATTTTCCAAGGTCTCTTATTATTATTTTTAATGTAAGCACAGATCACAGGGGCAGTCCTTTTAGGCTGTATTCTGGGGTTCTCAGGGTTTATGCTCTCATTGCCATTTGAAATTTTAAAGTTTCCTTCCTGATTTATTTATTGCCATTCTATTCCTTCCAAAAGTGTACTAGTCTGTCTCCAGGTATTTGTGTGTAATCTGGAATTATTCTTGCTGTTGATGTCTATCTGGCTTCATATGACACAGAAAATTATTTCAACTTTTTTTGAATTTGCTAAGACTTCCTTCTGTTGTGACCTATAATGTGACCAGCTTTTGGGAAGTTTCTATGTTCTACTGAGAAGAGTGTGTATTGCCCCTATGTTGGGTGGAATATTCTTTATCTGTTAAATCCATTTAATCTGTGCTATAGTTGAGCTCTGAAGTTGTTGGTTTGTTGTTTGTTTTTCTTGCTTTTTGGTTGTCAGATTTATCTAGAAATGAGAGTGTGATGTTGAAATCTCTCCCCATCATTGTGTTAGGATGAATGTGTCCTTTCATGCCTTTTGGTACTTATTTTATGAAACTGGGTGGTTCAAGATTTGTCACATAACTTACAATAATTATAGTTTTGATGACATGACCTTCTATTAATGGCCTTCTTTATTTCCTATGATATATAATGTGATAATATATAAAATGTAAATAATAGCCCTATTATTTCTAGGCTTTAATTCAGTTTATGGATGTCTTTGTTAGTTATATTGGTTTCTCAGGGAAAATGGATAGTTGTCTTTAATGGTTCATCTGCATCTTTCAATGGGTGAGTCAAGGTCCTTTGCATTTAAGGTTCTTATTGACGGGTTTGTTGTTACTGATGATTTTCTTGGGTGCTGTTCTAACTGTTTGGTATTAATCAAACCTCTTCCGGTATTATTTAGAGGTTTGTTGGTTGGACATGATTGATTCTTTTCTGGATCTCCTCTGTTTACTTTTTCCTTTTACAAAATCGATCCGTTCATTTGTTCTCATGGATGAAACTGTCTTTCTTCTTCCTCTGTGTATAGTAGAAAATTGGGCATGACTTTTCTTTTTTGAGTAGTGTCTAAATCAAGTCCTTTATCTACTATAAAATCACGGTCTTTTACTATTGATTTGTACTTATTTTTTTAAGTAACAAAATGTATTGTAGTGAATAAAATCACATGACCTCCTCCAGAATAATTATGAACACTTATTAGGAGCATTTGCTATCATCTATTAAACAATATCACGAAGCTAACGTATGATATGGGGTTATGCTTTGAGATGCATACAGCTAATGACAGTATATGAATTCATTTTTAGGCAATCTACAGGTGTGAAGGTGTTTAGCAATTGCAGTTTGAGTGACTTTGAACATTTTATATCTAATGTGGGTGCCAAATGCCTTCAGAATAAGCCACAAATGCAAACTAGTCCAAGACCCGTCTGTGGAAACGGAATAGTGGAGGGAAATGAAATCTGTGATTGTGGCTCCGAACAAGTGAGTATGTAATCTAGAGAAACGGATAACAAACTCATTGTCTTAGCCTTTCTTTGTTGGGAATGTTATATATCTAAACTGAGTACCGCGTGGAGCACTGCTATAATGAATTTCATAACTGGATGTTTGAATTTAATCTGTCATCAATCCAACCCATCATCTTTAGGACATAGCTTTCCCATGGGATTAGCAGTATGATGAGGGAGCCAGTCATACACTGTGGACTGAACTTCAGGTAATTTTGATCATTTGTGTGTCAGGAAAGTCCTGAAAACACAGTGAATGCACACAGTCCAGAATACAGTGCTTCTGGGTAATGCAGTATCTGCAATGATAATGCAAATCCCTTTAAATACAATATATGCATGGGCATGAATTACTGGTTTGCATATCCCATTAAAAAAGGGGGGGGGGGAGGAGATTGTTACTATCTTGTAGAACAACTCCTCCTTCTTTGTTGTTAAAATTACTCTTAAAAGTTCTGTTCTTAAAGTCAATTTTACCGGGGGTGTGCTCTCCACAAAATAAAAGGGACCAATTACACAGACAGGATGATGAGCTTGGCAAATGGAAGTGACTATGGCTACAATCACATACAGACCCTGATCGTCATTCCTGAGACTTCTCACGCCGCTCTTGGGTTTTCCCCCTTGTGTCCATCTCCAGGCAGCCCGAGACAAGTCCTGTCAGACCACCTCAGCTGAGCTGGTTGCTGTAATCTGCTTCTTCTTTTCCTCCCTCTCCTCCTCATTCCCTCCTTCCCTTCCCCTTCCTCCCTTCTCTCCCCTCTCCC
>CABHPQ010152036.1:0-31615 GCA_902168405.1 Peromyscus aztecus | reverse complement strand
CTCCTTTCTGTAATGTTTATGTCAGAAGGTCACAGAAACCTGAAGAGGTGAAGTTACCTGGCATTTATAATGCTGTAAATCTTTCTAAGGAGATCCCCACTTATATTACTATGTCCCTTTATTCTTTACACAGTCGTTTCTCATCAATGTGTCACTTCTGGAATTCTTCAAACATTGCGGATTTTGAAATAATTCTGAATATTAACTGCATGTCATATCTTTGTAAATGCTAGTTGACATTCCTGAAAACTAAGCCAACAATACATTAAAACATGACATTGGAACATGACACAGAAATAAATATCAATGATTAAGTAAGTCTTCCTTTTGGATAATTATTTCAAAATAAATTAGAGACAAAAGTAGAAAAGTTGATGGATGAAATTAATGAAGAAGTTTAAAGCATTTAAGCACAACCAGAATTTTATTCCATCACATCTTATTGAGAAAAGGCAAATTTCTTTCTGTCTGTAATCCCTGGTGTGTGATAATGAGGGACTCTGGTTACAATAAAGAGAAACACCAGCATCATTTAAACAGATTTGAGCTACCATTTAAAATTATCTGGGCCCACAAGAGAGCTCATGAGGAAAAGATGTTTGCCTACAAACCTAATGACCTGAGTTCAATCTCTGGGGACCCACGTAGCAGAAAGAAAGAACTGACTCCTGAAAACTGTCCTCTGATCTCCACAGGCTAGCAGTGGTACATGCATCACCCCTCACAACACACACACACACACACACACACACACACACACACACACACATACACACACATAAATGTAGTACAATTTTTTAGTCAAAAGAAGTATATGTATTATAGCACCTGGAGACTTAGCTCTGTGGTAAAGAGCATTGATGCTATTCGAGAGGAATTGTGTTCTATTCCCAGCACCCACATAGCTGGTCACAACCATCTGTAATTCAGTTCCAGGGGATGTCACACCATCTTTTGGCCTATTCAGGTACTGCATGCATGTGGTACCCAGACATTCAGGCAAAACACTCATATATATGAATACAGCTCTTCAATAAGTTAGTACCATGGGGTTTCATAAGATGACTACACGAAAATGTTGTTGTAGCTTACAATTCCATGAAGATAAGATGATAACATTGACTTATACATTTATGAAAACATTTGTAGAATATAACATTTAAAATATCATAACAGGCTTTTACTTTTGCATATCTCCTTATGTTAGTTAAAATATTTTCAATTAGGTTATGAACCTGAAAGTTGGATTTCTCTTTGGATAATAAATAGAATATATTCTAAAAATAAACATCATCCAACTACACACAAACAAAAACTCATAGATATGAAAAAAACATGCAATTGTCCACTATTATTAATATAACAATATAAACACCGATCTTCATTTCGGACTTTCATGTTAGTGTTTTAATAGTTCTTTATCTCAACAGTCATAGTGTCTGTTCACATTGAAGTTCGTCAATAGTCTAATGACATTACACTAGATACTACATTTTTTTAAAATGACTGAATAAAATCCTGTGACTTAGTTGCAAGTAATGGAAGATCACCAGTGTATCTAGCAATAACTACTGTACTGGAATCGACCTAATCCATGTCTGACTAGTAAGGGGTCTACCGGTAATATGTGTTGTTAAAGTATAATGCTTTTCAATATACATTGCTGTGTTCAAATCTTGAAGTGAGTGTTTGTTGCCTGTGATTTTCGGATAATTGATTTACTACTCTAAAATCTTTTTGGAAGCCCTGTGGCCTAACTCTTAATACTGTTTGAATATTAAGGATGCCACTTAGTTAGTTCTCCACAAACTACATGTACAGCTAGAAGGATTTTCAAGTACTCTAAAATTAATCCACATCTCACTGTGTTTGTTTTCTTATTAACCAAAAAAGCAATTTTGATAGTAGTCATGGGATGAATTTTAATCACAGAGCTAAACACCAGCAAATGTCATATCAGGTATTCATTTCAGTAGCTTACCCTCCAGAGGCATGTGATAGACGGCACACATTCTACAGAAAATAACTAAAACATGCTTTGACAATTGAATATCTCACAGTGAACTGGACATACAGGAGATTATCTGGTGTTACTGTGGAAATTGGCTAAAAATGGACTCCATTTCTATTTTCGTGAAAAAGGCAATATCAGTTCCACTTTACAATTTACCTGATGTGAATTGTTGAATGTACATAAAAAGGTCTTCAAAGTTTGTAGATGACATGGTAATTCATTGCACTAGTTCTCGTGAAATAAAATGTATTCAAACTTCTCCATTTTGAATCAAAAATTTGTAATTTTTCATTTATGTTTGAATATACATAATAGAGTTAAATAACTCAGAAATTCTTAATTCATTTGAAGAGTAATTTCATAAAAACAGAATGTCAGTGAGAGGAACATCCATGTCATTGGAGCAACCCTTCCTAACCTTCTCTGTATGACCAAGTACTAGTGCATCCTATGAGCAAAGGAGGAAGAGGATATGAACAGGCCATTCTGCGTGGGTCAGATGTTCTACAAAAGGCAGCTGGACAAAGGTCTGAAGCCACCTGGCATTCTGACTCCTTACTACTAACAGATGAGGCCAACTTGGCTGTAGCCCAGGAATACTGAAGCCCTCCCAACGGTAGAGTTTCCATACTAGGAAAGGAGATATATGAAGATTATAGTCACCAACCTCCTCAACTCAGTGCACCTATGTCACGCTGTGAACAGATGTCTACTGTGAAATTCCAGCTACTGTAAATTGGCATAAAATTTCTGTGAAGTGAGTGAGAAAAGGGACAGTGGAGCTCAAAACTGAAAAGTTTCACCTGTGGCTATGCATCAGCATCTGATTTCATTGAAACAGTGCTGGAAGAATTTCATGTAGCAGAACTCCAAAAACAATGAAGTTCTCATTGGAGAAAACTTTGGAGTGTAACACAAAGTGCTAAATGGTTTTATTAATAAAAAAATCCAGAGTCAGGTATTGGGGTGAAAGCTGAAAGATTAGAGAAACAGAACAAGCCATCCACATTCTTACCTCTACGAAATCCTCAGTCTCAAGAGTGTGATTTCCTGTTTCCTCATGCCTTATATACCTTTCTATATCCTGCCATATTACTTTCTGGGATTAAAGGATTGTGTCCTACCCAAGCAAAGACATGAGATCTCAAGTGCTGGGATTAAAGGTATGTGCCACCAAGCCTAGCTCTGTTCCCAGTGTGGCCTTGAATTCACAGAGATCCAGACAGATCTCTGCCTCCCAAGTGATAGGATTAAAGGTGTGTGCCAACACTGCCTGACCTCTGTGTCCAATTTAGTGGCTTTGTCTTCTGATCCCCGGGAAAGCTTTACTGGGGTATGTAGCATGAATCTTAAAGATTCTTATTAATAAAATCAATCCTGAGCCAGGTATTGGGGTGAAATGCTGGATGGTCAGAGAGACAGAACAAGCCACAGCTAACCTCATCTGGCCAACTTCTCAGCTGGTCTTGTTTCCTCAGACTGGAAGCCTCTGTGTCCTCATATCCAAATGGCTCTCAGCTGAACTGTGTTTCTTGAAAGCCTGAAAGCTTAACCAGCCGAATGCTTCTCCAGGCAAAATGCTTCTAGTTTCTGGTCCTCACGCCTTATATACCTTTCTGCTTTCTACCACCACTCCCTGGGATTAAAGGCTCACTTTCTGGGATTAAAGGCATATGCTACCACTGCCTGTCCTCATGTTTAATATTGTAGCTGTCCTGTTCTCTGACCCCAGATAAGTTTATTAGCATACACAATATTTTGGGGAACACAATACCACCACAGGAGTACACAATATATTACCACATTGGAGGATATTTGTTTTAGTCTCATGTCTGTTGGTTAAATGCAAAATCAGAATTCATGTACTCTGTAGAATTTAGAATTTATTTTGTTTGCACTTCTGGAGGCTAAGTCCAGAGACTTAGGACTATTATTAGCAAGGGATTTCTTGCCTATGTGGATATTCTGTGAAGACAATGACTCTAGGTGACGCCGAGGATAAAATGTCAGAAGCAGTGAAAGAAAGAATGATTGTGATGACCAACCTCATGACAGCAAATTATTGATACGTTAGTTCATTGATTTGTTCATGGCAGGACCTTCAGCACTTAACTTTTTATGATCACATCTCTTCATACCTCACAATAAGGATTGAGTTGTATTATTTGTGTAAAGATATTCCCACTAAAAATCACCCAGAGCTCTATAACATCAATAGCAGCAAGAAGGTTCAACAGTTCTAAGTATAATGAAGAGAAGCGGCAGAGTAGGTATAAAGTCAAGGGCTGTCTGAAAATATTTCCAACACTAAATTTTGGGAAGGCAATACAGAAACATGAGTATTCATGAATTTATAAAGAATGAGGCACAAACACTTCTGTAGCTTAATGCAATGTCAGTTGAAAACAAAGAAACCCCCAACTCTCTCTCCTTCCCTTTCATGCACACAAGCACAAATGGCCCTCTGTGATTACTGAACTTCATTAATATCTTCTGTCTTGACTATAATGCTTTACTGATCAGTGGCTTAAAATGGTGTGATTGAAAACCTTAATTAGCCAGAATTTTAAATGATTTAAAATGAACAAACATTTAAGAAGAGTGATGATCCATACTGTGTAAGAAATAGTCATTACAGAGGCATTTCAGTCATTTTCTCAGCAAATACCAAAGTATTTGAACCACAACCAGACAGTTGTCATGTGAGAAAAGTAACCAGTAACCAGTTATGATTGGCTGTACTATAACAACATTGTAAGACAAATTGCTAAACAGTCTTATTAATAGAAAACCCAGAGACAGGTATTGGGGTAAAAACTGAGAAATCAAGGAAGCAGAAAGAAGCTAGCAACGTTCTTTCCACTAGAAATCCTCTGCCAAAAAGAGACCTACTTCCTGTGTACCCACACCTATATGCTTTTCTGTCCCTGCCCTCTTACTTCCTATCTCTGCCCAGCTACATCACTTCTTGTCTGTCTGTGCAGACCTCCAGATCTCCATGGTTAGTGCTGGGATTAAAGGCATGTGCCACCATGCCTGGCTCTGTTCCCAGTGTAGCCTTGAACTCACAGAGATCTGGACAGATCTCTGCCTCCCAAATGCTAGAATTAAAGGCCTGTGCTACCATTGCCTGACTTCTATGTTTAATATAGTGGCTGGCTTTTTTCTCTGATCCTCAGAGAAGCTTTATTGGGGTGCATAAAGAAAATATCACCACACAACATAGATTTTGAAAAAAAAAGTTAATAAAGTATAAAAAAATAGCAATGGGTGACAGAGAAACAGGAAGTGTGTAGTGGTTTGGAAGTTCATATTGAAAATAGGAGACACAAACTTTAATATCAGAGTGGTTTGGGCCTAGAGAGAAGGTTCACTGATGAGGAACATGTCCTACACTTAAAGAGGATCTGAGGTCATTTCTCAGCACCCACAAAGTGCAGCTCACAACCTCTTGTAACTCCACCTTCCAGGCAACTTAACACACTCTTCTGACCTGCATAGCACCTGTACTCATGTGCACAAAACCATACACATAAGCATACATAGACACATAATTTAAAAAATGTTGTTGAGACTTTATGGGTGTAGCTTCTGAAAACATTAATAGACATGTTTAAGGGGACAGGGGAAAGTCCTGTCCAGGGAACCATAGATAACTAAGGAGTGCTAAGAGCACAAGAAATAGTCTTTCTCAGGGAAGAGCACACCATTTAGTTACCCAATACCATATACAACTAATACCATACAGATTGAGCAGATTGTATTTATAAATTTAGAAATTAGGAATATATATGTATATACATGTACATATATATATATGTATGTATGTATGAGCTATTAATGAAACAGACTATATGATCCAGAAATAGAACAAGAAGGGATAGATAGGGGAGGTCCTGGAGAGATGAAAGGGAAATGAGAAATGATGCAATAATAATCTTAAATAATAAAAGATGTAATTTTAAATAATATTTAAAAAATAAGCACAATTAATATGCCCCCAGGGAGTTAAGAATGCTCTGTATAAATTAGTAAATGAAGTAATCAAATAAAGAGTCACCACTGAGACAGAAAAGAGTTAAGTTGCAAATCAAAGTCAAGAAATTAATTATATATTTCTTTTTACAATTCAAATTTACAATTCAAATTCACTAGAGGGAAATCATCTCAGTGTTCTCACACCACCCAGAAATAACAGTCCTGTATACTGACTGTCCTGTTTGGAAAGGTCAAGTGCAAAGGAAAATCTGCCTGTGGAAATGCATAGCATCATCATTAATAATTGTTAAATACTGAAAATATGTAGATACTCCTCAATGAGGAAGTGGGAATAGAATGATATTCTCTTCAATGGAATAGTATTCAGTTTTAAAATCAGGAACTGAAAGAAATGGATGAATTGTACTGCATAGGACTGACTAAAAAAAAAAAGCAGCCTAAAAAATTACCCATATCATAGTTTAGAATTTTGACATTCTAGAAAAGAAAAAACTGCATGTGTGTTTCTGTATGATAAGTTCTGAAATACTTTGTGCAGCAGAGGGATATGGTTATATGTTAAATGTTAAAGTTAATTGAGGTTGCATACTGCAGGCTCGACTGGAAGTGGAGTGGATGATTGAAGTGGAACAAATCAAATAAGAGGCTTTCACTTAATCCTGGTGAAAGATGATGGTAGATTAGACTGATGTTTGAAGTAAAGCTGCCGAGAGTACGAGGTATATGAGTACAGGAAAACTGGAGGAGCTGAGAAGATCTTATTCACAGGGTATAAACATCAATCAAGAATGACTTACTGCTGCAGCCTACGTTATTCAGGGTTTGGGAAGTGATATCCAAGGAAAAATAAAATTATTCCATCTTTGTACACTAGCACCGAAGACGCTCTTAACATAGAAGCCATGTAAGATATTAAAATGTAGAGCAGAAGAGCCAAGCAGAGTTGACATTCTGGGTGTGTTGCTTCTTCAAGTGGTTCTTTATTAGATTTAATTTTCCTGTAGGCTGTAACATATTTTATGATTTTGCTAACTTCATGCTGTTCTATTTTTGTTTCAGATATTGCTTTTCTAAGTGTTCATTACATAGATTCATATCTTATACCAGCCATGAGGACCTTTATATTTATAAGCAAAAATGGTGAATAATATTCTTAGGTATTAATATGCATACATTACCTAAATTTATTTTTATGTTGGACCAGTTTTGTTAGTTTCATAAAAGAAATGATGGAGTGTTCAGTTTTTAAAAGAACAATCCAATTCTACTTAGTGCATGACCCTAAATGTTGCATATGTAACAAAGACAAATTTGCATTCTTTTTAAAATAGTCATGGATCACTGGATCACTTATATCTCTTTATGGAAAATATGAATCTAGACTGCTTCTAATTTATGCATATTTTAAGAAATATAAGTATATAATATATAATAAACTGAATATATTGAAGAAATATGAATGTTTATGGAAATTATAAATTAAAATCAATGTACGTTCCCATAATTATCACACAGGTATCAAAGGTGAACTTTACCAATATCTTTATATATACTTGTAAAAGTATATATATGTATGTGTGTATAAAGAGTTCATTATATATATGCTTATATTTCAAAATATTAGTTCCTAATTTTAGCATATAGAATAGATGATATATTAGTGATAAAATCAGAAGCTGAATACAGTAGTGACCACTTGCAATCTCAGTACTCAGCATGCTGAGGCAGAAGGACCACAGTAAGTTTGAGGCTAGCCTATGCTACAGAATGAGATCCTGTTATGGTATGAAATGAATGACAGAGTTGGAATAACTTGGCAGTAAATAGAATAAATGTTTGCTGAACCTGATCTAATACTTCTAAGATTAATATTATGTTTTGTTATCTCATTGAAAGTTAGGTAGTCCTAAACCAATATCACATGAAAAGAGCAACCCTTATGGATATATTTCAATTTCTGTAAGAATATATGTTTGAAGTAATATATGCACATGCAAATGTATGTGTCATTGTGTTTTAATGGAAAGACTACATATTTTTTGAAGCCACTAAAATTGAACTAATATGTAAGAAATTTGTGACGATCAGTTAAAATATATAGTAATTATTAATTTAGAGTCTTACAAGGATGTTCTAAATATTGTATTAACTAAACCTTGACAAAATACAAAAAAAATTATTTTATGTTTTCATAACTACCCCAACATGTAAAATATGTATAATTAATGAATTTAATTAAAAGGTTGTGGGAGACCAGCTCCCATATTTATTTACCCCAGGTACTCTTGAAGGATGAGGTATCGGAGACTTACATAGAAATAAAGAGGGGAGAGAAACAGAGAGAAAACACAGGATAGACTTGGGTGGGCCTGGATCCTTATCCACTGGCCCAGAACTTTTTTCCAAAGGTCTATTTATAAAAATGCCAAGGGCCTAGAACTTTTTTCCAAAGGTCTATTTATAACAATGCCATGGGTAGGGACAAAGGTCCTCCCCCTTGCTAGTTACAACCAAGTGTAGACGTTACAAACACCTGGTTCTCGGGCCCGTGATCAAATCATCCTCTTATGCGGTGCAGCTTGGTAAAGCCACTAGGAAGCCTAGATGAGCTCCAACAAAAGGGAAAAGAAATTATTCACATGACATAAAAAGTGATTACTCAATGCCTGGCAGTGGTGGCACATGTCTTTAATCCCAGCACTTAGGAGGCAGAGACAGGTGGATCTCTGTGAGTTTGAGGCCAGCCTGGTCTACAAAGTGAGTTCCAGGAAAGGCACAAAACGACACAGAGAAACCCTGTCTTGAAAAACAAAGCAACAACAAAAAAAAAAGTGATTACTCGTTAAATCTTGGACTAAACCTACATTTCATGAATATCTCAATATTTTTTAACTAATGTATATAGAAAACATTTAATAATATGTTTTATTAAATGTAAATGGGTGGACTAATAAATAGTACATTTAGAACTATTCTGAAAGATAGATTTTACAGCTCTAATTTCATGACTATTGCTGTGGATCCTCACCAAGCTGTGCTCACTGCTTTATAAATAATTATTTGTCTTATATAATTACATGTGTGCATTTTATTTGAATGATTTATCATTTATTTGTAACTTAGTTTACACTAAGTCCTTATGCCATGTTTAATGATAGATAAATAATTTATGATTATTTGGGTCACCAGAACTATAAATTATTTCTAAATTGAGATTTTTTTTTCCATTTGGACTTTCAAGAATTTGATTGGAGTCTTACAACAGACAATACCAGGATAAACCAAACATTTATTTCTGAATGTATTCAGCCACAACCATCTTTAATCTCCAGCTCACAATATGAGACAGGTGTGAATTTCCATTTACAGAATATGGAAATTGTCCTAGAGTTAACATTAATGGGATTTTACTGGGTGATAGGATTCAAACTTACATGGGCAAAGCGGCAAATTTGGAGTTTGACCTCCAATTGGAATTTAGTCTGAATGGATGACATATTTAAGGTGAAATTTCTCTTTAAAATGTGAAAGTATTTCCCTTTGGTATTGGGTATACATAATGATTCTTATATAATTCCTATTTCTTCAATTTGGAGGAAAAAGTCAGTTGCTTTTTTCTGTTGGAAGATTTCATGCTATTTCTTGATACAAAAATAAAGAGAAACAGGTTAATTCAAGTTAAAAGAGCTAGCCAGAAACATGCCTAAGCTAGGCCAAGTATTCAATACTAATAATACATCTCTGTCATAATTTGTGAGCTGGTTGGTATCGTAAAAGAAAAAGCTTGGTACAGGAACTAAAGACACAGACTCTGTAGACAACAGGACACTACTCAGAGTAAAGGAGTCTCTCAGAGCAGAAGGCTTTAGAGCTCAGAGCAATACTTCCCAAAAACATTAGGCCTGGCCCACACCCAGAGTCTGGGAAATCCAGGCCCTTTTTTCCTTGGCATTTACTTTGCTTTGGGAAGATAGCCTATAAAACCTCTAATAGCTAAAAAGATATTGGCTAATACCTTTTTGGAGATATATATATATACAAATACACACACATATGCAAAATGGAATAGACCAAGAAAATAAGAATGATAAAAGAAAGGAGTCAAGGAAAGAGACTGAGACAAAGAGAGAGTGAAAGAACATCCTCTCTACTTTTCATCAGTCGAATGGCAGGTTTTAGGAGGTCAGTTTTGGCAAATCTACTTGTTTGTATTTGTAAGGATTATGTCCTTATTACGTCATCAGCCTGCGAAGGCGTCCCAGCCTAAAAAAAAGCAGGCGTGCCCTCCCACAGGCTCTCTTCCTTATTCCCTGTTTTCCATATTCCCTCCGCGAGGTCTCTCCACGCGGTCTCTCTGTCTGTCTCTCTCTCTCCCCCATCTCCTAATAGAGCTCTAAAAAGGTAACCATGGCTCGTGATTGCAGCAAACAGCCCTCTTCCGCTGCTGCAACCGCCACCAGCGGAGGCCAGCCATGAGCGCCGCCATTATCCCCCTTCAGTATTTCCTGAAGGAAACTGCATGGGAAATGCACATCTGACCAGTTTTAGACTTCAGATTGTAAATGAATAGTTAATCCCATTAATTGTATTTTTGGAGAAAAGAATTTATGTGAAGTAAACTAAATAATTTTATCTAAACATTTGTTCAGTAATTACTTTTTCTAGTTTACAGTATTTGACTCCCTCAGTCCTATTCTTTCCTACTGTCTTCAATTTGCTTTCTGGACAGGAAACAATTATAATATTATAATTTAAACATACATAATTATAAATTATTATAATTATAATTAGGGGAGGAAGACTCTTGAAGGCCTGTAAAAATCCCCAGCCCTCAAGGACAAACCTCTCTGTTTTGTGGAGTGGGGTTTTACTTTTGCCACAGTGGCTACCCTTTAAAAAACTAGCAGCCTGGCTACTGGCTACAACGGCCATAGCCTTGGGGAATTCTGTTCCCCTAGACAATCGTTCTGTTGCTACTGTTAAAGGTGGCTTTAACTAAATCTCTGTCGTTCTAATAAAATTTAAGGTTCAAAGGCTAGGGTGAAACCTTTGAGTTCAGAGAGTTAGAGTGGCAACTTTCTCAGCTGGTGTTCTTAGAGGCCACTCCCTTCCACAATACTCCAACTAAAAAACCCACACTAAGATCCTCCCTGTTACTTCCTGTCAGCTAGTTGCTAACCCCACCTCTCTGAGCCCAGGTTAATTTTGTTTAATCAACGAAAATGCTACACATCTTTACATCGTTAAAGGAATGCTGCATAAGCAAATGTAACAAATCTTTGCCTAGTTAAATAAACATTCCACAATAGTGGGGGGGGGGGGTGTCTTTTTCCTGTTTTTGCTAGTTGTCTGTTTCTTCCCCCCCAATAAAAGCTTTTCTTTACAGGCTGATTCTGTTGGCTCCCGTGGCTGTGTTTGAGAATTTCCCTGCTGCCCTCTGTGGCCCCTGAGATTTTTCCTGCCCTTGAATTCTTTAACTGTCTGAGAAAATGAACCCAATCAAGATCCATAGGTGGTAACAGTATTTATCTAATAGTAAACAAACATCTGACATGGTTTTGCATTTCTCTATGACTATTTTCTATAGTTTAGATTCACAAAAAAAATTGAGGGAAAATCAGACCTTTTCCATATTTCCCATGAGCCACACAGTCAGAACCTCAATGTACATGATTTGACCTAGCATTCACGCCTGAAGTTTGCAAATTACAAAAATGATTCTGTCCAAATACTATGTGTCCTAGTGGTTTGAAGGGTTAATAAACTAAAAGCCTTGGATGGGCTGAGAAACTCCAGACATATATGTTGACTTTACTGATAACGCCTGGATGCTCTCAGGAATGGAAGCTACTGATGAGAGTCCGAAGGCTGGTGTGGCCTCCTACTGAGGCATCCATCCCTCTCCCCTCAGCAGAACCTCCTTCCCTCCTGATCAGACCAACACACCAAACTCTACTGGTAAACACCAGTGAGACTGCAGGGGAATTGGCCTGATCTTCTATCTCAAAAGTCACCATTTCTTCCCAATAAAAACCCAATCCCTTGTGCCACATGCACACAGGCGCCACTCCTTCAGAGTGACAGGTGTCTTCACTTGTTCACACTAAAGAATAGTTATGTCGCTGTAGAAGTTGGTCTCTGATTTCCTTCCTTTCCCGGTCAATTACATCAGTCATGAATTAACAGATTTGTACTAATTGCACGATGACATACATGCAGACAGTAGAACTGCAAAGTGTAGCTACCCTGTCTTAAATTCCCTGCTTTTCAGCCATTCATCCCTCCTCACCAACCAAAGCAGGCCAAATACTGATCTTTGAAATGACTATTTAGTTTTGTGTTTTCAGAGTGTTTTAGGATTGGAGTAACACTTTGTATGATGTTTTCAGTTTGGCTTCTTTCATAGAGTAACATGAATTGATTTCTCATTTGAGTTGGTTTCTTATTTTTTTTTCCAGCTTCATAGAATGTTTCTTTATTATACCAAAGAATATGCCTTTATCTGAAGAAGAGTACACACATCCATTCACTAAATACAAGATAACTCACATTATTGTTGAATAGGGATATATATTTGTTGACAGGAGCTTCCAGATCCTTTAGATCGATATCAATATGAATAAATGTATGAATATTATAGGTTCATTTTGTTTTGTTCATTTTTGTAGGGAAGTGGCAAACTGTCTTCCTTCCTATGGAACTGTATATTTTATACTCATATCTACCACATCATATTTTATTATCTATTTTAAGTTATGTCTAGATTTCTAAGTAAATTTCAACATTGATATCCTAGTCTAGTGGGTCCTATATATTAATATAAATATTTCATTTTGAGTTAAGCAGAAAAACGGGGGGAGATTTATTTAACTGAATCTAAATAAGAGAATGCAGAAAACGTTCTGAAGGCCTTGAATATCCTTATCTCCATGAAAAAGGGAAAAATAAAAATAATTTAAACAAAGTATTGGCTGGAACATGTGTAGCTGAAACACTTGATTTTCCCTAAAATATCTGAGTAATTACTTGAATTTCCTACTTTATCATTTGTCCATGGACAGCTGGTGTCAGACTATAAAAACAACAATAATTGGAGGCACAAATAGTTCTTTTAATTACCCTAAAAGTCTGAAATTCACATTTTGTTGTCCAGAAGTATTCTAATTATTTGTAACAGCTGATTAGTAATTGGTTTACTTTATGTTGTAGAAGTGTGAAATGTGAATGGAACTATGAAAATAGTAACTTTCAACCAAGGTGAGTTATTACTGCATTTCATTGCATTTCCTAATTGAAAAAGTATGCTTTGAGATAAAGTCATTTACACTTAAAAGTGAGTAGAAGAAATATGTTAAAAAGGAATAGGCCTGTGCAGTTGCCATAAGGATGAATAAAAAAAAATCTATGGACTTTTTGCATTTATGTCATAGACATTTTCTTTGAAAATAAATAAATGTGACCATATTTAAGGCTTTGTAAATATAAAAACTATCTTATGTTTTATATAGTAGAGCTTTATAAGTGAATTTTTAAAAAGTATCTTAAGGTATTCTGAGACAACAAAAAGTCTGAACACATTGGATTTTGCATACTTGGGACAGGAAGATAGCTCAGTGGGCAAGAGGGACCGTTATACCAGCAGTAAGTCCTCACTTCTGATCCCTACCACCCACAGAAAAGCCAGGCACTCCCACACATGTGCGTAACCCCAGCACTGATGATCAGAGGTCTGTGGGTCCAGATGCACTACCAGCTAGACAGCCTAATTTAAAGGTTTTGGGGTCACTGGGAGAGTTTGTCTCAAAAAATAAGATGGAGTATGAGAGAAAAACACAAGAAGTCTCACACACACAATAATAATAATAATAATAATAATAATAATAATAATGTAAAATAAAAAGAACTGACAAAGTATACTTGCTGGGTGATGACTTTTCAAAGAACATACTACTAAGTATGTGTTAAACTAGAAAAAGAATTCAAAAATTCTAAGTTTGGAAGTTTTTTTGATCAACGTTTTAGTAATTTTCTAATTTATTAAGCTTCCTTTTTGACTCATTGATGGTTCAAGTCTAGTGTTATTTGTCTGTATTTTGCATTTTCAAGTTTCCTTATGGTTTTGATATACATGTTTCTATTAATTTTTTGTTACCATGATAAAACTCCCTGAGTATGGCTACTTATAGAATAATGAACTTATTTTGACTTACAGTTGTTGATTGTTTTTTGGCTCTTTTAGGGGGTCGTCCACCCAACTCCCAAATAAATCACACATGGAGGCTTATTCTTATGCATGCCCAGCCTTACGTTGGCTTAGTTTCTAGCCAGCTTTTCTTAACTTACAATTATCCCAACTATGTTTTGCCCCGAGCTTTTCCCTTTCTATTCCTAAATACCTTTCCTTGTTTGTTACTCTGTGGTTGACTGTGTGGCTGTGTGGCTGGGTGGCTGGCTGGCTGGGTGGCTGTGTGACTGGCTGGCTGTGTGGCTCTCCTTCTTCTCTGGCTGCCAGCTCTCCCTTTCCCCAGGTTTCTTCTATTTATACTTTCTGTCTGCCATCCCCGGCTATCCTTTCTCCTGCCTTGCTATTGGCCAGTGCTTTTTTAGACCATCAGGTGTTTACACAGGCCGGGTAACACAGCTTCAGAGAGTTAAACAAATGCAACATAAACAAAAGTAACACACCTTAAAATAATATTCTACTGCATATGGTTCCAGAGGTTGGAATCGATAATGGAAACATAGAGGCAGCGGGAAACAGACATGGCAGCAGGGTGGGAAGCTACGAAGTCACATTTTAAACAAGCACAAAGAAGAGTGAGTAAAATGCACTAAAGCAAGACTTTTTACTCTTAAAACTTCCTACCTGTTGTGGTCTTTCTCTAGCAAGACCACACCACAAAAACCTAAGACCACCAACTAGGACCACGTTCAAATACCTGAGACTATCGGGGACATATCTCATTTAAGCCACTACAGTGTCCTTTCTATTTAGTAAAGAATATACTTCATCCATTTTTTTTAAGAATTAGAATTTGTGAGGGGTGCTGTGTTTTATAGCATGTGGTGCAACTTGGAAGGTGTTTCTTGCCAGCTAAGAAGAATGTACACTCTACTCCTTTTGGGAAAATGTTTAATGTATCTTTTATTTTCATTGTCTAGAGTAATCTTCAGTTTTATTCTTGAATTTTACTATGTATTATAGCCATTATTGATGATACAGAACGTGCCATTCATTTACTTGTTTGTTTCTTATAGATGCATACACTAGAATCAGAAATGTTAAGGCATTCCCATATAGAAGACATTGCTTGTCTTCCAAACTCTTTTTGTTTATTTATTTGTTTATATAATCTTCTTGTGTTCAAAGTTCTTTGGGGTCAATATGGAAGTCATCCTACACATTAGTAATTCACTCAGAATATTTGCTTTCACGTGCTTTCTACAACAGACTTACTACAGTATTTAGGGTTTTCTCATTACCTGTATTCATACTTTTTCTTTATGCTATTAAGCTTAATTAGTTTTAACTAATACAGTGTTCTGTATTAAAAAATATAGAGAATACTTTCATAGCTTATGTGCATTTTTTTGTAATTCTTCCCTCTAAACTGTTCAAAATTATAGATATATATTCTAGTTGTAGAAATACTAGTTTCAGAATACCTCATCATTAAAAAATTCATTTGTTGATAAGAACCATAAAGAAAGACGTATCAGTCTAAAGCTGCAATAGGCTGTGTTGAATAAAAAAGACAAGGTTGATCTTTTTGAAGCTGGCTACTGTTGCCTCAGACATAAATCTGTGACATGTATTGCAATGGAAAGTCTTGAAGAAATGAAGTTGAGGTAAAACAAAAATGTGAAAATGTATGAAATAAGATTTGTGTTCTTGTCCTGGAACATGCATGGAAGCCACTGGCAAGCTCTTCCCCAGCCCAGTGTGTCAGGTTGCCTTAGATACTGCTCTATTGTCATAAAGAGACCTGATGAAAGATGCAAACCTTCTAGAGAGTCACTCACCTGGGGGCTGGCTTACAGCTTTAGAGGGTTGGTCCATGATCATAATGAGAAGTAGACAGACATGGCACTGGAGTCGTAGCTAAGAGCTTTACAGCATGATACACAGGCAGTAGGCAAAGAGAAACCTCATGAATCACACTGATAGTCACTCTCTAACAAAGCCACAGTTACTCCAACCAGGCCACATCTCCTAATCCTTCCCAAACATTCCTACTACTTAGTGGCTAAGCATTCAAATATATGAGCCTTTAGGGAGAGTGGGCATTCAACTTCAAAATACCACACCGGCATAAACAGTTCCTGTCAAACCTTTGAATTTATTTTTTCATTACCAATTATTTTATCAGTAATAACTCATTTGTATATGACTATATAATCATGTATTTGGATATAAACTCCTTTTGTTCTGGATAGTAATAAGTCAACTTGCACAAGCTAAAGTCATCTGAGAGGAGGGAACCTTGATTAAGGAAACACCTCCATAAGATGTGGCTGTAGGCACCATGTAGGGCATTTTTTACTTGGTCATAGATGGAAGAGAGCCCAGTTCCTTGTTGGTGGTGCCATACCTGAACTAGTGGTCCTGGGTTCTTTATGAAATCTAGATGAGCAAGTCCTAAGGAATAAGTCAGTAAGCAGCACGCCTCCATGGCCCCTGCATTAGCTTCTGTCTCCAAGTTCCAGCCTAGTTTGAGTTCCTGTCCTGACTTCCTTTGATGCCGATGCATAAACCAAATAAACCCTTTTCTTCCCAGTTTGCTTTTTGTCATGGTGTTTCATCACAGTAATAGTAACTCTAACTAAGACACATTGTTTATAATTTATCATTTATTAATCACAAATAGTTTTAGCCATGATTCCTAATATTAATATTTGCTTTTTCTTTAAACTATTATCCCCTGAATTTGATCATATTTATTAAGTATTCATGAGGAAAAAATCTTGATAGTTTTGAATAGATATCTTAAAAGAAAAATGTTTTGCACATACTGCATAAATTCCAGGAAATGAATGAATCTTTAATAGTTTTGACACCACTGTGCTCAAGCAGAGCTCTGAAGACCAAGCAAGGACTGACTGTCACTCTTTCATGAATGGTTTCTTGAAGGCTGACCTTGCTGACTTCTCTGTATGATCCAAGCCTCTTATAAAGATGGGACATTCTGTATATTTTTATTCTATAGGAAAAGGTGGTTGGTAGGAAGAATAAATAAAAAGAAGATCCCAGCATGAGAAGGCCAGATCTGCTTGATTATGCAAAAATAAAAACAAAAACAGCCTGCCTGGCTTCTAAAATTGTTCAGGGTGGTCTTTACAATAAAACAGAAAAATGATGTCGGTGGCCTTTTAAAACTAAACAAACAAAACAAAACAAAGCAAAAACCTTCCAGTTTCTTGAGTAGTAGATAGCAATGCTGTTACCAATAATATTCTGTATTTCTATTCCTTAAGTTCATGTATCTGTATTTTCTTCACCTAATTGTTCCATGGAACAATTTATTAAGTCATACTGATAAAGTCGGTAGATATGAGAGTGTAAGTGAATTTTATTTAGCTAGACAGGTGAATTTGCATAAATGCAAAACAATAATACCACTCTTGTCACTAACCTTTGTTTCCCTTTGGAAATACATGTATATATAATTCTTTGGGAATTTCACATCACGCACCCAAATCCTACTCATCTCCTAGTCCCTCCATATCTGCCTCTCCCTCTTTTAATGTTCCCCAAAGGAAAGCTAAAAGGGAATAAAATAAGATAAATATAAGAATAAAAAAATGAGAGAAAAAAAGAAACACACTCCATCACTCAACCCTTCCCACCTCTCCATGGCTTTTTCATTCATCTTAGTGACACTGGGAACTGCTGTATATCATGTATTATACCTTTCATCCGAACAGCTTTATTTGCCAATGTTCCTTGTGTGATGAGTTGTTGGTCAGGTCAAAGGCCTCTGCCTGTGGCACACCATCAGTGCTGGACCACCACTAACTTTCTTTTCTGACATCCTGCTGTTGCCTGAGTCATATCCTTCTGCTGTCCCAGGTCATGGAGATTCTGTGGCTATGTCTCACAGGATCAGTTCCCTTCACACACTGTAGCAGGTCATAGATGGGGTAGATGTTTGCATTTGCTACTCCAAGTCCTGGCTGTGTGCCTGGGTGGCAGCTAAGTTGTCCAGTCCAGGCTGCTGGGATTATTCCTCTCAAGTGAGGGGCCAAGCTAGCTCTCCCAACCTAGGCACATGATGAGGGAGGGTGTAGGCTTTTGGAAATATATTTTAAAATAACATTATATTATTTGGCTTTCTATTTGGTTTATTTATTATTATTATTACTATTATTTTAGATGAATTAATAAGCATTTGATTTATCTCAGTGGTTAACTATGTCTTTGCTGTTAATAATTGTGTTGAAAGGAGTCTCTATGGTCTAAAGAGGCTAGAAAGCAAACACATAGGAGTGACTCACCCAACACTGCTCAGCTTCAAATGTGTTCTTTTCACTCTTGATTTTTATTAGTTACTATCTAACAGGATTAAGTGGACTATGCCGTGATCATTTGGAACCTGTACTTAATCCAAACATTCTCTGGCTCCTGCAGATAGTTTTATCCCCTGTACAGTGGGTGCCTGTCATTATCCATTATCTGCATCTATGGCTTCGATTGACTTAGAGTTGATTTCTTATTCCTTTTCTCAAAAACATTCCTATGCTATGTTCACATTCCAGTTTACAAGACTTCCCTTCTCTCAGGAAGAGATTGTCTCAAAGCAGAAAGCTGAGTGAAACCCTGCCCAGAATCTGTAGCACGTTTTATATGTGGTCCACTGGCTTAAACTCATTGCCTCACATACTCTGCCAAAGGTTTTGGTTGATGATGATGAGAAATTGGTCTGATATGAGTTACTTCATCACAACTTTGGCCACCATTCAATATCTTTTCGTTTACAGCACTTATTGGTTGTTTGTCCTTTCTCTTGGATATTATCACTTTAACAGTTTCCTTTCTTAAAGGAAAACAGGCATACATGAAGGAGTAAACATACTGACAGATAAATAAAATTCCATATTTTAGATATTAGTAATAAGATTTATTCTAGTCTAAATTGTGACATACTTTCTCTAACTTCAAAAGATTAATCAGTATGTTGGCTATCAAGATTATATATATTTTAAATAAACTTCTCTTAGGATAATAATTTAAATATATTGATATAATTTTTAAAATATCTAGTTTTCCAGACTGTAACAAAAATAGATACCCATACAAGTACCAAAAAAATCAAGATGTGGTCAAATATGAAATTATTATATGTTACTCCAAAGTAACTACTTTTCCAGACCCTGGTAAAATGTTAAGCAATTTCCTGAACACAAAGTTTTGCCCCTTTTCAAAATGTAAAGTAAATTGAATCCTACAGTGTGATCATTTTCATCCTCCCTGATTTGATACTTATTGAATATAATACTTACCTGTTTTAACATATCAGTAGATTGTCCTTTCTATTGTTTACTTACTAGGAACCAGTAAATTTTTCAATTCATAAACTGAAACGTGTTTGATTTGCTTATGATTTAGAGGGAGTGTGCTTGAAGCTGTTAACAGCACCAAGGTTCAATTCTTGTGTTAACATTTATCTTAAACGGTCTTGGATATATATCCAGGAGAGCAAATAGTGAGTCAGGTGGTATGTCCATGTTTAAATAATTAGGAACTGGACAAGTGTTTTCCTAAAGGACAATCAATGTTGGTTGGTCTGTCTCCTTTGCTAATGGCCATTGATGAGAAGACTCATTTGTCCCATAGTCTAAGAATTATTATGATGATTAGAGTTCCAATTCTAACCATTTGTGTAGATGTGTAATGTTGCCTACTAAAGTTTTGATTTGCTCCTCCCAATAACTAATATTTAAATATTTTTTCATATTGCTAGCCTTTTATATATATTGTTTTTAAGAGAAATCCATCTTTTTGACAATTTTAATTGTACTAATATCATTGTTTCTTCCTTGTGGTTGAGTTCTGTAAATATTATATCTCTTTAACTATATTCTTGCTACAAGCATCAGATACATTATTTATGAATGTTTGTTCCAGTCTACCACTTTTCAAGCTCATTTTTCCAGCTTGCAAGCTCTGTTGATCTTATGTGTGAAAATAATGTCTTTACCTTTCCCAGCTATAAACATACTAATAACATTGTGATAAGAATCACTCTGCAGCACCTTAGTGGGGTCCTTGCCTAATAAAAGTGGATGAGTGTCAATCCCCAGCAACATGGGAAATCATCACCATCATATTAACAAACTATCATGAGCCCACGCATGTACCTCTGGCACTTACACAGCATAGAATAACATTTAAAAGGCCTTTACAAATCCACAATCACAGTACATGTGCCCTGGAAGTGGAGTAGCTGGCATTCTCTTAATTCCAGATTTTAGAGCCCTTTATTCCACAGGGTCTTGGAAAAAGATCGACGTCATTATTCAGCCATGACAGATAACCTTGGCCAGGCCGGCAACAGTCACAGAGGTTTTGCAGCCTCCTGTCTCTTGTGTTTCGGCAAGGAGCACATTCTCCTAAGAAGGAAGGTAGCCCATGATTTTATATTGACTACTCTTGTCCCAGAAGTTTCTGTGACTTCTATATTCTCGATGCATACCATATTTAATCTTTAGCAGTTTTTTAAAAAATCAACTCTGTAATTAGAAATATACCTTTAAAAGTTATAAAGTTTCATTAAGATTATTTATATAGATGGAAAGTACAATTTTCACCTATTAGAGAATTAGATATCATTAAAATATAATTTATTATTTCAACTATAGGATCAATAACATTTTCATAAACTCCAAGCAGAATTTTATCACAAAATTTTGAAAAAAAAAGTTTCTAAATTACATTTAGAAGTACAAAATACCCAAAATCACAGAAAATTTTCTGAAATGGATGATGAAGTTGAAGAAATACATTATAAGAATTTAAACTTTTATGAAATATCAATGAAGCAGTAGATAGTCTGGAAATGGAACTGAACAGGTATGTTTGCTGATATGTACATATATACATATATATGTGTGTGTGTGTTGTCTATGTGTATGTGTATGTGATAGTAATATGTGTATTACTATCAGAAACAGTATCATTTAAGAGTATGAGAAGAAAACAAACTGATGTGTAGGGAAAATTAAATCACTACATTATACAAAAAATCACTTAACTTTATGTATCTATTTATAAATGAAAATATACATAAGTAATAAAAGCATAAGAACAGTAGATAAATGTGGAATACTCTGCTTTTAGACCATAATATAGTCAATTACATTAAATATATTACTTATATTACATAGAATATTTATTTTTAGTGGTAATATTTTAACAAGATCTATTTCTTAAGTTCTCCTAAGAATTTTGGATAGTACTCAGAATTTATAAAAATATCCCTCAATAATTAAAAAAGGGACTAATATTCTATTTTATGAAAAGGAAACAATAGCTGGAAATCTCAGCCCACATTTTAGAAATGGAGCTAGCCAAATGGTAGGTACATGTAGCCATATGTGCAAGATTTCTGATCATTAGGAAAATGTCAACCAGAAAGTTCACCATGAACTTCTCCGTTTTAATGGTGGAAATTGCAACTATTAGCTCCCAAGAGAAATTTCTAGAGCTCTCAGACTGTGAATGTAGTTTGCAAAATGATCCATTGCCTTTAAATACTATTTAGTAGCTTTTCATAATGTTGTGCATTGGCTTTCAATGAGTTTGCCCATTCCACTATTTTATAAACAAAAGAAGTTGTTTTCTAATATTCACAGTACTATTAATAGCTAAAACACAGAGGAAGTCAACAAATAGACACCTATTTTATGTAAAACTGTCTAATTCATGCACATGAGAGCAATACAAATTTAACAAATTGTGGGCATGATACAGACATGAGCAATAGTGATACATTAATATCTTTGAGCTCTGAGAACAGAAAGACCCTTTAGGTAGAACAGTATTAAAAGATTTTCAGTGTTTACTGCAATCAGCTACACAAAGCTATTACTGTTGTGATTTAGAGAAAGGGAAATTTTGTATTTAGTAGAGAAATGCAAAGTGATTTGACAAGGTGCACAAAATCAACTGAAGTCCCTTGTAGATAGAACTAAAATTAATGATATACAAATTGGTAGTAAATAATCAGTTGTGGTCATGCATGTATGAAGTTGCTATACCTATAGATATATCATCTTTGGAATTAGACTGGGGATTTTATAGACAATAAGTAGTGTAAGATTCATTTTATGCATCTTTTTATTTAATTAAATAGCTATCATATTCATACCTTTTATAAGTCATTATATTTTGAAATAAAAATTAGCTTCCTATTTCACTGACACATAAATAATAGAAAACTATTACCATAGATTTTAAAGTCTGAAGCAATTTATATGGTAATTTATGACTTCTTAATGTCTCAAAGAAAATCATCATATGGCTTCTATAATAAGATTGCCATCACTAGTTTACAAGCAATTTAGAAAGAATTTCAATAGAGTACCCACCCTTTCTGGAACTAGCTAAATGAGAGATAGTGCTTGAGTTCAGCTGCACTAAAAAGAAAGCTTGTCACTCATGTGCCCAGAGAATTGACAGTGCACTCTTTTTAAATCCTGAAATCTACATTTAACTTACTAGGTATTTTTTTTCAAATTTGTAATTGCTTTGACTCTGCAGCTTATTTTCCCAGTCTCTGTCTTGTTTTACTGTATTTTTTTCTCATCTATCTTAAAAT
This sequence comes from Peromyscus aztecus, assembly GCA_902168405.1. Lineage (NCBI taxonomy): Eukaryota > Metazoa > Chordata > Mammalia > Rodentia > Cricetidae > Peromyscus > Peromyscus aztecus. The sequence continues at coordinate 8,785 of CABHPQ010152036.1, read as the reverse complement.
TGCTTTTATCCCTTGCTATATCTCAAGTAATTTTTCACATTTTTCTCTATTCGTTTTGTGGTTAACACAATGTTATCTATTGCTATCCATATATGTGTACACACACACACACACACACACACACACACACACACACACACACGTCAAAACAAATTTACTTTCTTTCTTTTTTTTTCTTTGCATAGTATGCCCAAGCACATAGGAAGTGCTTAAAATACAAAGAAAAACAGCAAATGCTGCTGCAGGATGAAATTCATTTCAAGTCTCTGCCATTCTCCAAAGCAAGGTTAGGCAATGACTTTAAAAGTGTGATTGTCAGCAGAGAAGGGGAAAGTGAGAGACAACACCAGACAGTATATTTCTTAGTTGTCCTGCCTGAAATTAGTGTGCATTGTTGACTGCACTTTCTGTCAAGGCAAACCCTTTTTCCACATGTACAAGCACTCTGGGAGTTTTTAATGTTGGAACAAGATTGATGTTCTCCTATTTTGGTCATTTTAGAAACTTCAAAGAGTATATTTTATAGAATTATGTTGATGATGAAGTCTATTCATTAGTATCTGTCTATTTCTAATTCCCTATAGTATATATTTTTGACAAAAAAATCATATATTAAGTAAAATACTCAAAGACTGACATATTTATTGTATAAACACCTCCAAAATACACTTCACTCCTAATATACTATATTTAATAATTTTAAAATCTTCAATACTTATTTTTCAGAGAATAGTTTTATATATAATATGTACAGTAATGATAATAAATATTCATATTGTCATTCTCTCTTAATCATTCTATGAACAGTATTGCTATTTAAGTAAAGTATTTCCCTAAATTGAGACTATAGAACCCTTACCATATTCTATATTGAGTGCTGTCAAAGATTCTGGGGGAATAAAAGGTGCAGTAACAATCTATTGATGATTTTCATAGATGGAGAGGAATGGGGAATAGAGATTGTTGTTGTTGGGGAGGAGTGACAGCAGGCATTTCTGGGTGTCTAAAGAATGAATGCATAAAATGTCATTGGTAATACGGGTTCACTGCTGTCATTTACCCAGAAAGGATCTAGTGACAAAGACAATTGCAGAAGTAAGTAAAATACTTTTATCAAATATAATAGTTTTGTTGAGCCACTCAATACTGGATTTTAAATGGCTGAATAAATTCTGAGGCCTGGAGGGTTTTAGGAATCTTAGAAAAGATGTCCAGTCTGGTGGTATGAAAATATGACATTAAATATGCAATATCTTTGGGAAAATAAATTCAGGCTAAAATGGTAAAGAACCTTAACATTAAAGGAATAGTCTAGAAATAAGAAGCAACTTAGAAAATACATTGTGCAAAAGGTGTAGAAATTTGATAGTTTTTCACAAGCTAGGGAAAAATCCAGGGCAATAAAATATATAAACATGAATAAGATCACTTCTCAGGCTTTTGGGGAAGATTTCAGCTTATTGAACAAATGAAAATACTGTCAAAACATTGGATAAATGCTAAGAGAAATTCTTGAATAAAAAGAATTTGGAAATGTGGAATGCAAGTTGGATATGTTACAAGAGGAAAGAAAACAATTTTCAAAAGAAAGACTAGAAAGACTTGAAGAATAATGTTTGAGACAATTTTAATAGTTACAATATGTCTAAGCATTTAGAGAGCACATTTTAAATAAAATGAATCACAAAATAAAAATTGAAGTCTTCAACATTATGAGCTAGAAATGCTGATATTCAATATATATGAATGCTTTTTAATATTTATTTTTCATGCAAATGTAAATAATAGCACTAGAGATATTAGAAAAAATGAAAAGTCAAAAGGCAAAATTATTTTTAGACCTTTTCATCTAATATTTACTGTCATAAAAATTTATGACTTTTTGGAGAAATTTTTTGTTTTGCATGATTTATTCCCATAAGTATACAAAACACAAGCTAAGTGGTTTTTAAATTTATGATCTCATTTTTGGATAATTAAGATGAGTTTGATTAACCTGAGTTGTATTCAAATGTCTTGATTTATTTTCTTTTTTATTACAATAGTTTTCTTTGTTAAGAAATTTTTTATTCATTTTACATAACAACCACAGATCCCCCTCTCTTCTCTCCTCCCACCCCTCTCCAGTTTTTCCCCCCATCCCACCCCACATTTCCTCCTCAGAAAAGGTAAGGCCTCCCATGGGGTGTCAGGAGAAATTTAAGAAGAAGGTATGAAAGTCAAAAACACTCAATCTCTTCCCAACTCCAAGAACTTAATTAGAGATTAATACGAAATAAATTTAAAATACATATTTAAAATACTCTCATCATATATTATGGTAAAATAATGTCTAATCTATGTGGAATAGCATGAGCACACTAAAGTATCACTGGATTCCAAAAAAGAGATTATCTCTGTCTGTCTGTCTGTCTGTCTGCTTACCTGTTTATCATTTATTATCTATTTACCTACCTATTGTTCTCTACCTCTAGTTAGTTGACTATTGTCTGTGGATAGAACAATATGCATCCTCTATTGATATAGGTATGGTCATAGTGAATGTGTCCCACAAATCATGTAATGTTTATTACATTTTTATCCTCAACCTGGGTTTCTGATAGCAAATGAACTTATGTTCAAATGAACAAATAATGAACCCAAGAATTCATCATAACTTTGTAATATCACTCACTATAGGGATAAATTGTTCTCTTGCATATTTTATGTCATTATTAAAACATGATATTTTTCGGGAGTAACAAGTTTGGGAAGATGTGTATTTCTTCTTTTTTTATTGCAATTTGATTTTATTTGTACACAAAGGAAAAGAATCAGGTGTGTTTTTGTCAAATTTCTGTCCAAACATTATGCCTACAAGTATCATATCTAAGATCTATCCAATTAATTATTCCATTTACATTCACTGGAGAGTGTTTACTGATTTATTGTCAGTTGTTGATTTGATGGACTAACATAGTATTAATTCTTACTGTCTGAACATGTCTTCATGAATAGACTTCATTTTCAGAAAAATATGTTAAATATATTTTCTACTCTGTTGCTCTTTATTCAATAAATTTTCATCAACAATTTCTCATCCAAATCTTTACACATGCTTAGAAAACTCTGTCAAGAATTTTTTTATTAAGATTTTGGAACAATTTAGAAGCTTCAGTTTATATATGCTTATTAAACTACATCCTGGCAAAATAAAAGTATTCTGATTACATTAATACATAAATGTGTGTAGTTATATAGCCATGTGGCATCTATATTTATCAACTAAATATTTACTTGTTTACAACTATAGATTAAAATTAAGTATTAACATTAAGAATAAATTTATAATTCTTTGAGAATTTCATTAGTGAAGTTTGATCACCTCCATCTAGTTCATCTCCCTAATGATCAAACTTTGAGCTTTATCTTTTTAAAACTCATCGAATATAGTTTGTGTTACCCAAAACTGCTGTGTGTGCTGTTGGCTTGGGTATGGATAACTTACCAGGACTCACATCATTAAAAACAACTGATTTTACATCTCCCAACAGCTATCAAATGCCAAGTGCTCTGCAGGGAGTTCTGTGACTTTGATCCTATTGCCCCATCTCCATTACGAAATTTTTGTTTGCTTTGATCTGGTGTAGGCCTTGTGCATGGTATTACAGTCTCTGTGAGTTTACACGTGCAACTGTCCTGCAATGTGCATAAAAACACTTTGTCCTTGTGTTAGCATTTCTTCAAGGACGACATAGGGTTAGCATGTTTTGTGGCTTGCTTTTACCAAAATGTGTCTTTTTTTTTCACTTGATATTTTAGATTTATTAAACCACAGATAACATAAAGGGTATTTGAAGAAGCCAAAGGGAAACACTATTTTATGATTATTTAAAAATACATGTAACATATGTGTCTGTGTCTCTGTGTGTGTGTGTGTGTGTGTGTGTGTATATGTGTGTGTGTAAAATACTTTAATGGAGTTATGCCATGCAAGTAATGGTGATACCCCAAGAGCCATGAATTATATAACAAACACCCTATACATGGGAAAACCCTCTGGAGGTGTTGGTTAGAGGAACTGAAGAGATTTCCAAATCTGCCTGCCTCTGCCTCTCGAGTGCTGGGATAAAGACATATAAACAATTTCCAGTGCCTTTGCAGGTCTTACATAACTTGAATGTTAGACCCTGTTGCTGAAGACCCTACATACTTCAGACACAGGACATGGAAAAATTGAGCCGGAGCTGACATGAAAGCCTCTATCTGAGGACTCCCTCGCATAGTATCAGAAGGTGTTATACAAGCTGCTAAGGAGGATGACAGCAGGTTCCACATTACTGACTAAACCAGAAAACTGTACTACAGTGATATAATAGTGGCATGTTTATTTTGGGGTTAACCAATGGCTATTTGAATTAAGGCATGTTCAGCAGGAGGTAATTCATACCTGGTACTATAAATCAAGCCACCTAAATGGCAGGGGAGGTCATAGAACCAAGATAACCTACTACTGCTTTTTTACTAAACTAACATAGTTACTGACTGTTTTCTAAATACTTAACCACATACACACAGATAAGTGTAGTCTCACTCCTCATCAAGGAAGCTCCTTTTTGCAATGGCAACTATTAAATGGTTGAGTTGTTGGTGGAGGTGGTCCTGGGAGATTTTCAAAGAACACAGGCTAATGTCAGGACAGGGAATCATTCTCTAAAAACTGACAGAGGGGGTAGGGATGGATGGTCTGGACTAAAGGAACAGGGGTTAGATTTGAGATTGTGTCTGCTAGAAATGTCTTACTAATATTTTAAATAATGATAACCCAAGATGCCATTGTCTGGACAATATAGTCATAATTTATTAACCTCTTTGCAGCTAAAGGGTCGTGGTGTTTTCAGCACGTATACTAGATATGTCAACTAGAGAAGGGTAGTAGGCTTAATTCTAGGATGAGTCTAAGATTTGCAGTCTGATTTACATCCTTCACGGTCCCCTCCCATAGACTCTTAGAAAATCTTACAGAGCTACTCAGACTCGAATTTCTGTTTGTTTAAGAGTATTTCTCATAATTAAATGAAACTACCTGCACATTGTTGCAACATTTTAAACCAAAGCACAAATATAATCCTTAAATTGGCAAAAATGTGGCTTTAATTAACATTGCAAGGAGGGTGACTTGAAAATTATGTCCAATGAATTGTGTAAAATGTGAAGAAATAAAGCAAAAATATTTGAGTCAATTTCTATTTTACTTGGACACACCCTCTATTAATTTGCAATTTTTCACATGCTGATACTCCATAGGACATTGCAAAACATTTTCAAGTATAATTTCCCTATAATCCTTTAAGCTGCATGATATAATTAGTCAACAATTTTCAAGCTAATAAAGTATTTTAATGATAAAGATTGTTCTTTAAACTTTAAATAACTCACACAGTTTGATATTGTAAATTCAGGAAAATAACACAAAACACACATTTTCTAAAGAAACTATGCATAATAATTTTTGAATTTGGACTGAAAAACATCCCATTTCATTTAAAGAAAAAAAATGCCTTACTTTTGAATATTTTTACTTTCAGAATATTCTAAATAATAGAGATTTAATATTATACTTTTTTGTTAAAATTGATTAATGTTAATCTCTTGCACATCAACAAAATATTCAATAAGCTACCAGGTATTTGCCATACATGTGAATGTAATACATTTTTCCCTAATGATAGTAGAGTTAATCCAAATCCATAAATACACATAAAATACGGTTGTAATATTTTAACACAGTTTCAGTTCTCAAGAGCACTAAAGTGTTATGAGATTCCTGAGCAGTGACCTCTCTTCCATTGGCTTTCCACATCCTGTCCTTTTAATCCAAGGTGGAATGTGGGGTAATATAACCCAGGAAGATTGTCCAAAAACATCTCTAAATTCCAAGCCTCAACTCTCTGGTGTTCTGCTGTTATAATATCAGTAATTCTGACAAAAATTAAAGTTGTCCTATCTTTTAAATGTATTAAACTATTATAAATTTTAAATGATTTTATAATACAATCATTATGAACTCTAATAAAAAATCTCATCATGGATTGTTCCATATAAATCAGTAGAATATGTAATGCAAAGAAAATCCATTTTGGTTAACATTTTATTTTACACAGAGGAAAAACAATAAATACCATTATGTGTGTGTTCATGTGTGCCTGTGTGTGTGTACATGCAGGTGCAGAAGGCAGGTGTCAACACAGATCATCTTCCTTGATCTCCCCTATACCTTATTTTTGAGACAAGGTCTCCCAATGAACCCAGCTTTGACTGCCTGGATACACTGACCAGTTAGCTTCAGAGATCATCCTGCCTTCTCAGCCACTAGGATTAAAGATGTGTGCTAAAAACTGCCCTCTAGGATTATAGATGTGTGCCAACAACAGGCTGCTAGGATTACAGACACGTGTCAACAACTGGGCTATTACACGTTATAGAATTCAAAACTCAGTTCCTCATAGGTGCATAGCAAGTAATTTGTGGACTGAATCATTTCTCCAGCACCAGTATTTTCTTACTTTCTACACAAGTATGTTCAGACTCGTGATGTACAAACAGGAACTTGAATTTCTAGGAGTGGAGACATCATGTGTGAGCTGTATTGTTGGCATATTACATAGAAGGTATTCCTGTAGTTCTGAAGCACAATGAACCAAAATGGTCATGTTTAGTGTTTTAAGAACATCATATTCTCAATTTTACTTCCTCCTATTCACGGCTGTTTTTTACCTAGGATGAGAAGTCACAAGAAGAGTGCTTACATTCAAGTAGTTACAAAATAGAAGATACAAAGATCAATTCTGTAATAGATAAGTGATATTAACTAGGAAGGTGAAGACTAACGTCACTGCCCAAATAAGGCTTAAAATGGTAACTCCACATGGAGACATATGGAAGAGGATGTGCCTGAGACTAGTTGAAGGCATGTAACAGCCCTTGAGTCACCCTTAAGAAGCCCCTTCTGTTTAGTGTGGACATGTAGACAACAGTGTGTATTTGAGTATCTACCACACATAAAAGCCCATTGTTCTTCGAATAGTACTACTAAATCACTTTGAAAACTGAACTATATCAGTGATCTAATTACACTATGAAGCTTAGAGCATTAACTTTGTAAGTTAAAGTTAGAGATTATAATTTTCCATAGTGATACACTATAACTAGACACATCTATATGATTTACTGTCTTATCTTCTACAATCATTTTATTTACTTTAATAGAACTAAAAATTTCAATACAAAAGTTTCCATCTACTCCCTCAAATCAATCCACAGAATTTATAAAAATTGACAACCCATGAGAATAGAAGTACATAACTTGAGAATACAGTAAATAACCTAGTGGTTATATAAGACATTTTTAAGCAAGAAATCATGGGTCCCTGTAGCACTTATTGATGCTGCTCTTATAAGAAACATAATCATTTGCATTTAATAATTAATTGATAACTTATTTGATATAATCCCTAAAGGTTACTTCCAGGAAGAGGAGTAAAGTAACCACATAAGATAATACAACAAATGTTAATATACTTGCCTGTAAAAGTTTCAAGGGGAAAATAAAAGTAATTAAATATGCTAAAAGAAATAAATATCTCATGAAATTTTTATATTAGAATATGTTTTAACTACATTATACCATATTGTATATGATAAAATTATTTTAATTTTTTCTAATTATTCTGAAATGTAGTGTCATCATTATATTTCAAGCTATAATTTATTATACATTAATATCTAACAGAAAACAAATCTCAGTTCATAGAACAATGAAACACATACACTACACTATACTACCCCCTCCACACATGAACATGCACACACACACGGCAGAGAGATTTCACTCTTCTAAAAAATGATTGAAAGAATATTGATGTTCTGATTGAATATGTAATCAATTTACTGTTGTATAGTTACTTTGCTTTTGATATTTTTTGAACATGTAAAATATTTCCTTAATGATTTCATATGTTGAAACACATACTGGATGACATGTGAAAGAGGCTGACATGGTGTAACAAACCCATCATTTCTGAAGATTACAACACATGTGGTGAGATACATAAACAAACAGAAAGTGACAGCACATTAGGGTTTTATGAACAAACAGTGACCTCAAATTTAGTTACTGGAATAAATGAAATGATAAATAGTGTGTGGGAAAGTTAAGAAATAAGATGACCAGCCTGCCCCAAATTAGAAAAAAAGAATGCTTTTTTATTTATTTTATTTTATTTTTTAATCAACTAACATTTTTCATTTATTTTACATACCAGCAACAGTTTCCCCTCCCTCCTCTCCTCTGGTCTCCCTCTGACTCCACTCTTCCTCCATCTCCATATAGAAAGGGGCAGGCTTCCCATGGGCTTGATCAAAGCATGGCACATCAAGTTGAGGCAGGACTGAGCTCCTCCCCTGTATCAAGGCTGGATGAGTTATTCTAGCATGGTGAACAGGTTCCCCAAAGCCAGCTAAGCTCCAGGAACAGGTCCTGATTTCACTGCTATGAGCCTTACAAACAGACCAAGCTACACAACTCACGTACATGCAGAGGTCCTAGGTCAGTCCCATGCAGGCTCCCTAACTGTTGGTCCAGAGTCCATGCGCTCCCTGAGCTCTGGCCAGCTGTCTCTGGGAATTCCCCCATCATGACCTTTACCCCTGGCTCGAACAATCCCTCCTCCCTTTCTTCAGGACCAGGAGCTCGTCATAGTGCTCAGCTTTTGTTATTTTGTATTTTGTATGAAATTTTCTTCTT
>CABHPQ010152035.1:29905-45391 GCA_902168405.1 Peromyscus aztecus | reverse complement strand
TCCACAGAGGCATCCAGAGTGGTTTGACTACAGAGTCAAGCATAAATGAGTCTAGATTCATGTGCTGATAATTGGCCCCTAATTATGGTATTGTGGTGGGAAATATGAGAACAGGAGAAGAATAAGTCTAAGCAGTGATCCTATTTGCTATGCACTCATACCATATCTAAAGACACTTTCCTAGTTTTCTGATAAGAAATTTTGAGGGCTCCATGGTCTAAGTAAAGTAGCCACTTCCAGTGTATGACTATTTAATTTCAATAACTAAAATTTAGTGAAATAAAGAAAAGTTGTTTCTGGTTAAACTGGCCACATTCCAATTATGTAATTCCTGTCCATAGCTGGTGGCTACCTGAGTGAAAACTGAGACACAGAACACACCTAACACTATGAATACTTTACTGGACAGCACTGGTCCAGAGCGGGCCTTCTCCACAACAACTGGAGATTCTGAGCGAGCTGCAGGCTGCACTGTGAGATACTTAACAGCATTCTGCATCTAGTTCAAATATCATTAGCGCCCCATCTATGGTACTGCAAAACATCCCCTACCAGGTTAAATATCCTCACTGCTTCTCTTCTTCCTGAAAGGCTCTAAATTAATATATTCATTATAGTAGAGTAAAAGCCTTAACATTTTTTGATCACATCTTCTGAGAAACTGGTAATAGTCGTTACAAGTTCTAAAATCAATTCTCAAGACATTCCAAGGGTTCTGCTTCCTTCTGTTTGAAGAAATGATAAAGTATAATGAGTCCAGTGCTTTGAGGAATATGTATGAGTCACTACATAGCAATGAGGCCTGACACAAAGGATTCTAGATTTTCACAAAGCAATCTGCAGATCTTTCTGGAAAGAGAGCTTCTACAGTGATCAACATAATCACAGCTCATTCTACTCAATTGTGTTGTTTCTTACTGTTTTCTATAAACTTTATCATTTTGAATAAAAATTATAAGTTTTAGTAAATAAGTTTTATTCCTTTCATAATCACCTTAGTTTTCTGAGCCAAAGGATTTTGTCTTCCACTTTATTTTATATAGGCATTAATATAAAATTTCAAAGGTCAATCAAGTCTTTTGTTGTGTGGGGGCACTTTATTCTCACAAAGTCAAGATTCTTTCATTGAAAAGAAAAATGCATTCTATATGTTCAGAATGTTGTTCATGTATATGAGTCTTTTCTGAAATATAGAATTCTGCTTTGTCTAATTTAATAAAAGATGTTATAAGCTAATATTTCTTGTTATTTTGTCTTATTTGAAATCCCTTCCATTTTTCAATCTTGAGGCTAGCCTATCAGTCTGGACAGCTTGAGTTTTGATTGTGCTGACACAGGATCCCATCAAAAAGCAGAGAAAGCAACCTGGAATTAAGCCTTTCTTGAACCAATTTCTGTTATAGTCAATGATGTTGAATTTTGAATAACGTACATTTGGTGTCCATTGAATATAGTACAAGAGTCTGTTCTCATTAGTCTGCAAGGTTTAAAAAATTCTTGTTAGGTTTGGAGAAATTAAGTGAAAAGTGATGTTTTATTTCCAACTATCTATAGGAAATTCACTTAAATTCATTTCCTAAAATGTTTAGAATTTAACACCTTTATAGTCACATTTGAGGACTTCCAAAACTGATTCATAGCATTGGGAACACATGCTTACTACACCATTGCTATGAAAATTAGAATTTGATTTCTGTACTCGACACTTACCAACTAAACAGCATCTAAAGCACATTGCATTCATGTCTGTGAAGCTCACAAGGGCCCTTGATAGCAGTTGGACATAGGAATATATCGTATTGCATGAGCCAGTCAGCAACATAGGTCTATTTGTCACTTCTTGCCATTCTAAAAGTTTAGCTCCAGCATTTGTATGAACAACTCGGAAAGGGTGTACTTCTTTGAAGTTTAACTATGATTGATTAGACTAAACTCATGCCAGCACTGGGTTGTGTACTACTTTAATCTTTTTGAAATGTGAATGAACAGCAGATGGCCTAATAAAGACACTCTGTGTGCTCGCCCAGTACGGACTGGCTCTGAGGGAACTGGCTCAACATATTAGAATCCATATATGTGCAGTACATCTGTCATAGTCAAGGCAGATGGCAAGAGGGGAGAAAGACTTCCAAACTTTTGGATACACTCCACTGTTGGGTGCATGTTTGAATGAAATATTAAAATAACCTGACTTTCCCTCTTAAGGTCCTCTCTAACAAATATTATCATCTATGATTCAAAACAGGCTTGGTTATCACCCATGCTCTCTATGCACATTCTTATCACTAGAACATTTCTGACTGTGCATTTTAAGCCCTCATCTGGTTGATAGGATGGAAGGAAATTGGAAACAGTAGCATTTTACAATTGGGGAATGACAGTTCGAACTTCAAACTTCTTAATGTCTATTTTAATTAGAATATATGGAGTCAGTATATCAAGATCGTATTTGGAGTTAAAATGTAAAGTTCGTACATTTAAAATATTGACTTTTGTACCATGAAAGTTTACTGTGTAACCAAAGGCATTTGCCAATAACTATTGGTATAGAAAGAAGAGCACGCACTGACCTGAGAAAATGGAAGACTAACACAGAGTGTTTGTGGGAAAACTAGGCACTCCGTACTCTTGTAACAAAACTTGAAACACTTTAAAATGAAGATGGTGTCTAATCAACTGCTTCTTTATGCAATAAATTTGAGAAAGTGGATGAACTTTAAGAATCGCATATTTAATTTGCAATTTCCTGAAGTAGGTTAACGTACTCTCTAGTGAAGATGTGTTCACGAAGCGTCGCATTGTGTACTGTGTTTTGTGTCTTATAGTAATAACGAGTAGCGGCTACAGTCCCAGATCAGCACATCAGTATTCCCCACAGCTGTATCCTTCCAAGTAAGTTTCCTGCACATTCAGTTTCGCTAGAGATATTGCTGAAATTACATGTGTTAATTTATATTTGCATAATATGGCAACTTTAGATTGGAAGCATATATGCATCTAACTATTGAAGCAGGATAGATACAAAGTTAGATTAGACATGAAAGTTTATCTTACATAAATTGGAAATAGAAATATCCAATTTTTCTGGATAATGCCTTTCATCTCAGTTTTCATGTTCTGAGGAAAACAAGAAACAGGTAGACAAATAAAGCCTCAAAATTCTTCAGACCAGGACACTTGAATATCATTATTGTTTTAAAATTTGAAGCATTTCATGCACACGTTTGTTGAAAAATATGAGGTTTCCTACTATACAATGTTTTTGCTTCAAATGTTTAACATGTAATGATTTTGTATGCTATCCTAACAATAAGTAACTATTCTTGTTTGGTGCTAATTAAAAGAATACTATATATAACTTGAAATATATTTGATCATTTATAGATGTGCACTGAATTTGGGTTTTGAAATAAGTTTATACACATTTTTAAGGAAAATTAAAAAACGTGATTAGCTATATAAGAAAAAATATAGAAATCATATTTTACCCAAACATTAATATTTCACAATCCAGTCAATCACTGAATATTTTCTTGGATTCCAAGTTACAATAAACACATTTTTGAGAGTGTTATGTTGTTTTTACAACTGATATAGTCATCCGTTTTGAGGACCAGACAGATAGTTCAAGATATCAAGTTGAGCTATGTTGGTTGGATTAATGGGTTTATAACTGAATTCACTTGTTTACCAGATATGCCCAAATTTGAGTTTTCCTGTGCATGCACATTAAAATATATTGTTATCTTACTCCACATCCAGGGTGCCTTAAGTCTAGGCCAAGGACTGGATTCCGGTTGGGAACATTGTATAAAATGGACCTGACAAAGGAAATGACGTGCCATTTCTTTATGGGAAGACACGTCCTTTTTTTTTTCAAATTTCCAACTTTGAGTAGTGAATTCTTGGAAGGGTTGTTAAAAAAAGGCATCTACAATTAACGGCAACACTTGTGGCAAGTGGGTATATGCTATGAGTACATTCATCAGCTGGCTTATGACCGTTATCCCCCAAAGGTGTACAAAATGGAGTACTTGTGTATATGGGAGTAGGAAACGCAGATCTAGACACTCTAAATATGCCATCTAAACTCAATTGCTTATTTTAGAGACGTGATCTAGTCTTCAAGCCTTTCAATTAGTTTTCTCAGGTCATCAGGTTGGCTTGCATCAAAGCCTGGGCTCCTTTTTTTTTTATTTTTATTCACTTTCTTTTGACTTTTATTCATTTCTGACAAGTTGGGGATAAGGAGGGGGATTTACTTCCTGGGTGTTACGGGATTTCACTGAGTCGAAGCTGTCTGATTTAATATGCAGTCTTTGTTGCCACAGTAATGCTATTTTTCTGATATTTAGGCCCTATCCACACATTCTTTCTACACCAGCAGCTCAAACAATGTCCGCCTACGCAGGCCAGACTCAGTATTCGGGGATGCAGCAGCCAGCCGTCTACACAGCCTACTCACAGACAGGACAGCCCTACAGCCTGCCTGCTTATGGTAGGTAATGTCTTCTGTCTCCTCCTTTGGTAGTAATCAGATCATCTCTGCTGACCAGTAGGTAGCTTCACGTGCTAGTGGAAAGTCCACCTCAGAAGGAGATTCTCTCACTAAACGAGTGGCTTGCCTGTGTGTTTTCTAAACAGATCTTGGTGTGATGTTGCCAGCCATCAAGACAGAAAGTGGGCTTTCCCAAACTCAGTCTCCATTACAGAGTGGCTGCCTCAGTTACAGCCCTGGGTTTTCCACCCCACAGCCAGGCCAGACACCTTACTCTTACCAGATGCCAGGTAAGTAGCCAGGCATAAAACATGTTCCTGAAGGAAAAAAAAAAAATAGATTCCTTAAATGTGACCCTGTGATTTCAGTCTTAGGAACAGTAATCCTAAAGACATTGCCAGTCTCACCATGACTCACACAATTTCCTAAGACAAGACAGTTAGCTGGTAGAAGCCTGATGAAAATGGTTGAATCCAGGTGGAGAGACAGGACTCAGCACAAACACTTTGGACTAAGCGTGGGCAGGAAATAAAGGCCACCGGAGATCTACCAGGCTGGGCAGTCAGAGGCCTGATGTCTTTCTAAGTGAAAATTCTGAAGTGATTCAGAGTGCAGGGCTGGGAGTGCAGTCCCTCAGGTTCCCTCAGGAACCTTTGCCAGCCGTCAGGAGGGTGTAGAATACATCCTCATTCAGATCTCTCAGTTTCAAATTTCAGGAACTTCACAATAAAACTCGAGTAATGGCTCTCTCACTAAATTCTACAAAGTGACATATTTTTAATAATTTCACAAAAAATGATTAAATAGAATATTTTCTAATTTACACTTAGAAATTGTACCTATTTTTTGAGTGGGGGGGTTTATTTTGACACACATTTTAATATAGTATGTAACGTAGAAGTCAGAATAAGTGTCTGTCTCTGTGTGTGTGTGTCCTCAAACTTACATAACTGATTTGTTATAAAGACATTCCAAATCCATTCTTACAACCCGTATTATGCTCAGCCATTGTGCAATCGAACATCAGCACTTACTTCTTGAATGAGCCGGCAGCCACGGATTAGCATCTCTACCCTGCACCCTCTTCACCCAGACTGTGCCACCCATGACTGTCCTCTCAGCTTCTCTGAGATCAGCTTACTTGGTTCTACATGATGAAGATTTACGTGTCCTGCATCTTTCTGTGCTTGGCTTACTTCACTTAACACCGTATCCTCTGGTTCCATCCACACTGCCACAAGTGACTGAATTTCATTCCCTTTTACAAGCTGAATGAATATGGAAACTGTTCAAATGCGTTTTATCTTTCCCTCTAGGCTCCAGTTTTGCACCGTCATCTACTATTTATGCGAATAATTCCGTTTCCAATTCAACAAATTTCAGTGGCTCACAACAGGTACTGTAGGGTTGTTTTTTTTTTTTGTAATTTTTTTGAAATTTTGAAACACTTTTTGAAATTTCTGTTGGAGATTTTAGAAGGTTTCCTTTATTTATAATTTATAATTATTTATAATGTTTATAATTCCTTTATTTCTTTTATGCAGATATTGAAGAATTCTGTTTCTACCTTTCTAGAGTTCTTGGAAAGGGTCTTTTTTCATTTAGTCTTTAAATATTTTTTAATTTATCTTAATTTTTTAAATTAAAATATAATTACTTTCCTCTTTACCTCTAGCCCCTCCCATAAGCCCCCCTTTCTTCTTTCTCTCAAATTCATGGTCTCTTTTTCCGTAATTTTTGATATAGAGTCCTACATATATAAATACAACCTGCTCAGTGTATATAATGTTACTTGTATGTTTATTATTTCAGGGTTGACCACTTGGTATTAGATGCACAGTTAGGGAGCTCTTCCCTAGGGGAGCCTAAGGGAAGAGATTCTTTAAATACAATTTTATTAATTCTTTAAGAATGTCATATATGTATATTTTGAACTTTAATGGTTATTTTAGGTTGCCTTGTAAGTACAAATTGGGATCTTTATTTAAAACTAAGATAACAATTCAGCAGAGTAGAAAAATGGCCTATTTAGAATTATTGGGTATTTTTTATTCTCATTGACTTAGTTTTGTTTAATGTTGAAGCACTGCTCATTAAACACCTGAACTATAGTTATTTTTAATTATCTGTCATATTATCATGAGATATAGTGCATGTTTTTATCTTAAGCTATAATAGACAGTTATTTCCCTTGATAGAAATTGCCTACTTAAAGTAACATTACTTAACAAACTGAACTAGAATCAATCATAAGATTATGGCATACATTCTAAAACAGGATCCTAAAACATAACAGCAGTAACTAAAGAAAAAGCCTGCAGACAAACTGTTGGCTTTTAATTTTTCATTAATTCAATCTATATTTCTTTTAATAAATGTTTTTGCTTTCCCTGCCTTCCTGACAGCTTTACTTTTCTCTTTGGTCTGAGCCTGCCTCTAGTCACCTTTAACTCTTCTCCTCATCATGTTTTGTTAATGTTTTCATGAGCTTTAAAATCAAGGATGATAGAATTACAGGTGGGATGAGAGTAAATGTTCCTCCAAGAGCATCCTTGAGCACAAATGAATCATGACTATGTTGACACTTCGGAACTGTGCCCTGGTGTCCTAATTCCAAACCATGTTCAGCATGACTGAGACTGAAAAGACATTGATTTCTAGACATACAATATGCTATTTTACTGTAATACAATGACTTTGTTTTTATACATGTTAAAATATAAGCTATTTCACAAACGCTTTCTCTTTAGATTCAATAAAAAAGAATTCTATTCTTGCCTTCTTATAGTTTTAGTAGTGTAACAAAAGGCTCAAAAGAAATTTTGTTGAAACACTATGTATTAACATATTAGACAGATATAAATAAACAGTATAATTTGTCATTAATTTAAAAGTACCTTGTAGCTTTATATACTTTCAGGGAAAAAAACTGATGACTGCTGCTAGCTAAAGTTTACTTGTTTGACACAGCATACATTTACTGAGCACTGGATATATATCATGCTTTTGACTACACACTTTAAGTTCAAAAATAGTTAAATCTTTGTTTCCTGTTCTCTCAATGTGGATAGTCCTGCCGAAGAAACAGACAAGATTCAACACAGACAGAAGGTAGACTAGATAGCTAAAACCACTGAGATACACGCTTGACAAAAAGCATCATAAAGGAAACCCTACTCTACTGTCCCTGGGAAGATACAAAAACAATGCATAAAAGAAAGGAAAACTTTACTAAGCTTCAATCACAAACAGATCCATTTCTGTTGGAGGTTTTACAGTGTATCTGTGCAGACTGTAACTTTATTTTGGATCAAAGTTTGAATAGCATTTTATCATTTTAAAAAACACTGAGTATTTGATAAGCACAAGAAGGTATGTGTACACTTAGGGACCTGGGGGTAGGGGTGTGACTGGATAGGCTTCATTCCTGTCTTATAGAACTTTCAGTGTACAGAGCAGAGTAGACAGCAAACCAGCAGGGAGACAAAGATCCTGCTAAAATGCTCATAGAAATCTAACACTGCGCAGGAGAGTGTTGTTCAAGACTTTCCTGTGGGGGCTGTAGTTAGGTCAGGACTGATCAGACTGAGGTAATGAACAAGGACAAGAAGTCACAGGGAGAAAAGGAACCAAAGATCAATGTGCCATTGAAATGGAGGAAGCATGGAGCCCAGGTCATTCATGAGGAAAGTGGAGAGAAACACCACAGAAAATGGTAGACTAGATCCAGCTACATAAGGTGCTGTAAGCTTCATCATGGGGGTAGTAGACCATTGGTTCTGATTGGAGTCTAGGACCATTTGGGGGCTACTAATGCTTTTGAATAGGAGGATATCATGTAATTTGTGCTTTGGAGCAATCACTCTGAAGGAAGTAGAAATGGAAATGAGACAAATTAGAAAATAAGTACAATAGCTTCAACAGGAAATGAAGAATGCTTGGATAAAGGTGGTAAGAATAGAAGTAAGAGAAGGGAGGAATCTTGGAGATATACCCGAATGAAAAAAAACATCACCTTCTCCGTAGGCCACTGCCAGATTTCCTGGTGTATACCACCTTTTCTGGTGTTGCCAGTGACAGGCTGGAAGCTATGGCATGCAGATGCTTGAGTTGACTTCCTGGCTATAATTCCAGCCTAGAAACTCACAAGCTTATGTGACCATTTTGAAAGTCACTTCAAGTTCTGTGCCTTAGTAGTTTCTGATATAAAGTAGCAATCATGATACCATAGACAAGGTTCTGAGTGGTAAGTAAGTCTGTGTAAGCCCTTAGAACAATGCCATGACCCAAAGCCAACATTTCTTGTTTGTCATTAACTGTTTCACTCTGAGAAAGAAGTGTTGATTAAAAAAAAAAAAAAAAAAAAAAAAAAACCTTCTTTGTTTAAATACTGAAGTTTTCTACTTGGCTCACAGCATGGGATGGGGGAACAGGAGATCCTGAGATGAACAGGCTAGTAGAATCTCAGTTTTCTGCCATATTACTTAATGCTTCCTGGTAATACACGTGTTTACTTATACAGAGAAGTTCTTTTTTGGAAATGACATCAAATATGGATCTTTGTTCCCTTCAGAGCTTATCACAACAGGAGATCTTCATCCTGACCAAGGATTTGTCATCACTGATAACATTTTTGGCTAAACCATGCTAGATATATTAAATACCATTTATCACAAGTCTTTACTCATCATCTTAATATGTAAAAGGCCATTGGAGGATCATTTTTCATCATTTTAAGGTTCTTTTTTTTAATGGAAAACAGGTCAGGGAGTTGATTCAATGCTTTCATTTTTATGTGCAACAAAGAAGAAAAACTAAATATTTTGAAAACCTCACTGAAGACTTTAAGTTAAGCCTCAGGTAGCAGGTTGTTTGTGGTGGCTCGGAAATCTGTTTATTTACTTTAAAATGCCTGCCAAGACCAAATAAAAAAAGCGATGCCTAGAAGAGGAATAACACTTTTAAAGAATACATATTCAGGTCTGTGTAGAAGCCAGGAGTACTCGCAATTCCTTCTTCCTGATGGGGTTAGGCAATGTGTCAAAATGGACTGAATGAGTATAAATGAACTACATTTCCTCTCCCTTTTCAGCGCATAATACTAACGGCATAAAACCCCATATTAGTAATTATAGAGGGTGAAATGAAGCATAAGCCAACTCCAGTCAGATTCATGTTCATGTCTTAGACCTGGTTTGCAAACCTAATAGGGAAATTAATTACAGCTGCATTTGTGAGATGCCCAGAAGATTGGCCCCACTCATTAGCCTCAAGTCCAAGCCCTGGACTGGAAAAGCAAATGGAGCTGAACATTAATCAATTAGTTACCACCGTGTCAACATTTGCTTTCTTGCTGGGACTATACTAGACAATAATTGCTCTTCTCTATCTACATACCTCATTTATTCGTTTCAGGATTACCCATCCTACACAGCCTTTGGCCAAAACCAATATGCTCAGTATTACCCAGCATCCACCTACGGGGCATACATGACGTCAAACAACGCAGCTGACGGCACATCATCGTCCGCCTCAACTTACCAGCTACAGGAATCTCTCCCAGGGCTGACTAGCCAACCAGGTACAGACCTTCACCCAGGTGAAATACTTTGAAATGTCCTGTGCTATCTAATAACAGGGAAGAAAATGAACATTGCAGAGACGTGCCTGAAGACTGCCAGCCAGTCACGCTCATGATGAATGCGTTTTAGCTCAGTGAGTAAGACGAGGCTTCTAAGCATTTCAGAAATCCCCTTTTGAGATGTGAGACAGACAGGAGATTTTAACCTCAAATGATTATGTGTGAAAGAATATCAATATGGGTGAAGGGATCTTTTGCCAGACCCATTCTTTATTCCTTGCAAACCTGACAGCAAAGAGCAGCTGCAATATTATCTCTCTGGAGTGTAATTGGGGGTGGGACTGTATAACTCCTTTACCTTGTGAGTCACCAGTAACTCTAGCCAGTCGGCATTCCTACATTCCTAGGATTTGAAGGATCAGTGGTAGGAAGTTTAATATCTTTGCCTGATCAGTGAATAGTTAAAGTCCGTTGCGGCTTTTTTTTCCCCCCTTTATCTAAAACCTGCTGTCCTCTTGTTAGAATTGTATTGCTACCCAGACTTTAAAGCTTTAAAAGCCAGCTAAACCAGCATTCAGCATCTTCCCCATCAAAACTCCAGTCAAATATCTTGGAAAAATGAACCAAGATGATTCTAAAATTATAAGAAAAAGTAAAGGAATTGGAATACACCATTTTTTTAAATAAAAACTAAGTTTGAAGCATGGCATTGTCTGATCTTAGGACTTGCTGAGTACAATAGCCAACACTCTACAGTGATGATCGAAGCATACATGCACAGAGCAGTGAAAGAGAATGGAGAATCCAATGATAGAATCAGACATTCACTGAGAAATGATTGGTGATAGTTGTGTGGAGGATTTGTAGTGTTTTTCAACAAAAGGTAATTGAAAAACTAAAGATCTATGTACAAAAGAAGAATCACAATTTGTATTTTTATACAAAAAAAATCAAAGTAAATCTTAACCCTTTGGGCAAAAAAAAAATCTCCTAGAAGAAAAATATGTAGGAAATCTTTGTGATCCTGGAAAACAAATAATTTTTAGGTATTATAAACAATCCTTAAAAAGTATAACAATTTTATAAAATTATAACTAAACAATCCTAAGACTTATAAAATTATAAGGATTATTTTAAAAAAAAACCTAAAAGCAATGGAATAATAAATTGGATTTAATAAAATTAAGAGTCAGTCTTTGAAACACACTGTTAAAAGTACCAAAAGACAAGCTACAGTTGCAGACAAAATTTTTGTAAAGCATATTGTCTGATACAGATCCTCTAATCTACTACATATAAATGAATTTTAAAAATCAAATAAAACATAAGATTGATATTTTAATTTTTATGTGTGTGGCTATTTTTCAAGCAATTGTGTCTGTGCTCTGCGTGCAAGTAATACCTACAGAAGCCAGAAGAGGACATTGGGTACCCTGGGACTTGAGCTACAGACTGTTGTGAGCTGTGATGTGGGTGCTGGGAATGAACTCAGATCCTTTGGAAGAGCAGCTAATGCTCTTAACTACAGAACCATCTCTTCCACCCCAGAATCTATGCTATTTTATAAATACCAATGAGTTCAAAGTATATTTTTTCTGAATTGAGGCTTTTTTTTTTATCAACTTCTTTGCTGGTTTCTTTCTTTCTTTTTTTTTTTTTTTCTTTTTTTCTTTTTTTCCAGTTTGGAAGGGAAAACACAGAGAATCACGACCCAAATACTGTAAATTGTTTCTAGCTACAACAGTGAGACCAAGACAGTCCAATTTCATCAATCAAGTAGTTATTTATTTAATCTCTGTTTGGCCCCAACCACATTCTAGAAAATGATATTTCATTAGTGACTAAGGTCTCTGCATATAAATAGTTTGGGTTTGACTAAGAAAGCATGTAAGCAATTAGCAATTAGTATGAGAAGGGAAAATCTCAAATACTTAGCAAAGATTAAGAAGTAAACCATTGTGGACAGAATGAAGCAACAATGAAGCTTTTCTCCCGCCAAGTAACAGTCAAGATACACTTATATCATGAATTGTGAAATGGCCATATTAATTAATTTTGCTTCTGTGTTTGGGATACTGCAGTGGTCCACCATCCATCGTTGTTTTTGTCATCTCACTTAAACATACTCAACTGAAGTCCAAATATATTAAACAGAAAGATAACAAAAATTAATTTTTTAACAACTTTTAATATGGACTATTGTTAATTTTTTTATATTTTAATTAATATCTCTCATTGTGCTTTATTTATAAATTAAACTTTATCATAGGCATGTATGTGTGGAAAAAACGTAATATTATGAGGTTTGACATTTTTAATGCCTTCCAGGGTCAGTGTAGAATACAGGAAATGTATTCTCTGTGGCTGAAGGGAGATACTACATCATCTCTTTTTAAATTTTTTATCCTTTACAATAATTTGTCTGTGTGTGTTTATATGTGCAGGTATGCATGCATGCAATGCAAATAGCCATGCCCATGTTCACAAGCACAACATGCATGTTGAACTGGGAAGACAACTTACGGGGTCAGTTCTCTGTTTCCACCGCGATCAAGAAAATCAAACTCAAGTAATGAGATTGGGCAGCAAACCCCTTTACCCACTGAGCTGTCTCACTGATCTCACTATATCATTTATAGCTTTGGACCCAGCAAAAGTACTGTAGACAGTACAGTTTGCTTTGGTGACCCTACATTACAGTTTTTGTCTTCTTTTTCTTCTTACGTCTTCCCTTTTGTGAATACAGAGCTCATCTTGAGTTCCTGGCTCTTGTTTCTCCTAGATCTTCTGTTCAGGCTCTCCCTCTCTGAGCACTGTTCCAAAGGCACAGCCAGCCCCAAGCTGAGGCCAGTGAGGCAGCTGGGGCCCCAAACCTTAGTCAAATGCTCAATCTCAAGCTCTTTCAACTTTCTGCCCTAGGAGCCTCACTCATTAATCCCAGCCTTAGTCCTGTGTTCCAAATCTGTCTTTATCCTCATTCAACAATCTTTTCTTTATTGAAAGACTTGTCAGAATCCATGTTTAATAAGTAGTGGGGATACTGTGGACAAAATGATGCTTGCATCCTTCTTCTATAGCATCAAAGAGATTTCCCCATTGAGAACGCATGAGGACAAAAACCACAGAAGTGCTTCTCATCGGGTTCAGAGACAGAAACAGACAGGATGACGTGGGTGCATCTGAACTGACCAGACTACAGCTACCATGAAGAAAAACTCTTTGCACACTCAGTATGCTATGTGAGGTGTACAGCTCTAATTCAAGTTTGATTGTATTCAAATTTCTATCTAATCACAGCAAATTTTCTCCCCCCGAAAGAATTTCCATTCCCAATACTAAAAATATCTCTTTTGTTAACACTAAGAAAATACCGAATGCAAGCAAGTACTCATGCTGCATGGTGAGCTGTGAAGGGGACATATTACAATACAATGTTGCTATATGCACTGTCAGAATGCAGCATTTCTTCCTCTTCTATGGTTGCTGTTGTCAACAAATACAATTTGGCACCATTTTCAGATCCCATCAGAGTTTGTGCTGAAATTACAGAGAATTTATTTCCTCTAGTAACTATTATTGTCACACATGTGATTCTTAAGGAATTCTATGATCTTCTCTCAAAGTCTTTAGTTTTATTTTAGCCTTTTCAGATCTGGCATGCATCTCAAAAGCAAATAAATTCATAACTATAGGCTTTTTCTTTATTAATGGTGAAATCTGATGGATTTAGTTCCAGGGCAGGAAAAGAATTTCCCATTAACTGATTGTGCATTTTTGGACTTACAGACCAGACTTGACAATTAGGTCCACAATTTCTTATAGAACATTCACTGTGGACTTACATGTTTAAAAGAGAAACATACCTTATCCTTATGTTCAATAAATGACAGCTGCTTGCTCTGATTTACAGATAAACCTAATGAAATAAAGTTGGAGCTAAATATCCAAAACTTACAAAGGGCAGTTCTTCATTACTGTGCTGATTAAAGGGTAATTATTCAATTGCCTAGAAAAGCCCAAGGCAGCTAATAATGACTGATGTTATTTAGAAATTGGAAATAGCATTCAGTTATTTATTTTACCTTATTAGGTAGCTTGACAATGGATTTAAAGGCACACTACCACACTGATTAAAAGCAGACATTTCTAGTTCATTATTCTTACAAAGATCTTTCTCTGCCTTTTGCGTTGAAGTTTATCTAAGGTAAATTTATGGTTTTGATTTGCATTCTGAAAGTCAGCATTGAAGATGAAAGATATTTTTACAGTTCCTCCTTACAAATATTTTAAATATTTAAAAAATTAAGTGTGGTTAATAATGTGTAACAATATTTTCCTTGACTCGGAGTCCTCCATAAACACTGTAGGGCATTAGCTAACTGAACTTAACAAGTGCTCAATTTGAATGAAGGAGCAAAGTCCCTCCCTCTCAGAAGGAAGCTAGCTTCCTGGGCATGAATTAGCAGCCTTTAAAAATGTCATAGAGCAGAGGACAAGATCTTCTCCATGATACCGACAAGAGGATATAAAGGGAGAGGACCACTTGAATTTCTACATTTGTCACTTATGTCTTGGTATTTTGCCCTTGAAAATATTGGCAGAGACGCTAGAATCAGCAGCTCTAAACCAGTATCAGCAAGTGTTCAGTGACCCTTATGGTCTCAGTTCTGGCTTGACTCTTTGATGGAGAGTGGACAGCACCTTCAGAAAGTTACAGAGCTCAGTCTACTTGTGAATGGATGTTCAATGTCAGTGCCTATGCCCTCCACAGAAAGGGCTCTTTCACTTTTTGGAAGTGTTTTTGATGAATAGTTAGGCCTCTTCTCTCACACACAGCAGTTAAAAACTTATATGACTCCTTTGGAAGTTTTTAAATTGGAAGTAAAAACCTGTCCATATTTATCAGGTATGACATATTGTTTTGAAATTTGGATACAGAGAAATGAAATGACTACATGCAGATAACCAATACATGCAATACTTTGTATGCTTTGCTTCTGTCGTGATGATAAATCACCTAAGCTAAAAATAGTTAGCTCAGTAATTTTCAAAGCTGTAATACATTGTAATTACCAGACTTAACACACCATACAATAAATGTCTTTAACTTAACCTATAAATACGATATCTATTTTCTGACATTTCCCCTTTACCCACCCCATTCCCACTCACTCTGGTAACTACCATTTGACACTTGATTTCTATGGGAGCAAGTTTATCATACTCCATATATGAAGGAGATCTTGTAATACTCATCTTTATGTCGCACCCCCCCCCCCCGACCTATCTCACTTAGTATGATGGACTTTGGTGCCATCTGTGTTGTCAAAAAAGGGAAGGATTTCTCTCGTCTTTGAGGTTGAATGCCGTGTGTGTGTGTGTGTGTGTGTGTGTGTGTGTGTGTGTG
>CABHPQ010152035.1:0-26418 GCA_902168405.1 Peromyscus aztecus | reverse complement strand
TGCATACCCAGTGAGACTCTGCTGGAGAAAATCAATTTTCATTTGAGAGTAGTTTTAATTGGAGATAGCTTATATGCTAGGAATGAGGACTTACATCCACTTCCCCTCTCAGCTCTGGGACTCCATCAGGCCCAGACCTGTGCAGGCCCTGTGCATGCTGCTACAGTTTCTGTGAGGTCACTCATCAGCCCTGTTGTGTTGAGAAAGCCTTGTTTTCTTGGTATCTTCCACCCCTTCTTGCTCTTACACTTTCTCTACTGCCTCTTCAACAAGGTTCATGAACCCTAAGTGGAGGTATTGGATGGAGACAGCCTGTTTTGGACTGAGTGTCCAAAGGTCTCTCACTTTCTGCACATTGTCCAGCTGTGGGTCTCTGTGTTTATTCCATATACTACAGGAGGGAGCTTCTCTGATGATGGCTGAGCAAGACATTGATCAATGAGTA
Organism: Peromyscus aztecus; assembly: GCA_902168405.1. Lineage (NCBI taxonomy): Eukaryota > Metazoa > Chordata > Mammalia > Rodentia > Cricetidae > Peromyscus > Peromyscus aztecus. The sequence goes on along the minus strand of CABHPQ010152035.1, from coordinate 25,973 downwards.
TAGCAGAATGTCACTAGGAGTCCTTTTTGTGCTAGGTTCCTTTAGCATAACAGTAGTATTTGGTTTTCCTCTGGGTCCTTGACTATCTAGTCTCAGTTTCTTCACCACATGAGTAGTGTCAAGGATGGGTTCCTGTAGATGTAACCAACCGTCTTATTAAATAAGAAACACAGAGCCAATACAGAGATGAAAGCCAAGAGGTCAGAGCAATAGCTAAGAGCTAGAAACCTTACCCTTCACTTTTGCTGTGGTCCTACCTCTCTGAAAAAGAGACCTATTTCCTGTGTCTGTCTTTTTTATAGAGTTTCTGTTCTGCCTTCTCATTGGTTGTAAACCCAACCACATGACCTCCTAGTCACTGCCTGTCTGTACAGACCTCCAGGTCTTCTATGGTTGGTATTGAGATTAAAGGCATGTGTCTCCAATGCTGGCTGTATCCTTGAACACATAGAGATCTACCGAGCTCTGCCTACCAAGTGCTGTGATTTAAGGCATGCACCACCACTGCCCAGCTTTCACTATGGCTTGCTAATAGCTCTGACCCCTGGGCAACTTCATTTATTAACATACAAATCACATTTCAGTGCAAATAAAATATCACTGTAGGTTCCATCTCATGGAGTGGGCCTAAATCCAGTCAGATACTGGGTGGTTTGTCTCATAGGGCTTGTGCCACTGTTACATTGGTGCATCTTGCCTGCAGATCACCTTTGTGGATCAAAGGGTTTATAGCTGGGTTGGTATTTACCTTTCTCCTTTTGTAACATGAAGAATACCTTCCAGTGTAATAAACCTTAGTCAGACGGGATGAAGGCTCTAGGTAGGCACCAGCTCAACTTCTCCATGTTCAATGCGTTGTGTAGGTGTAGTCAAAGCAATAGGGCCACCAATAAATAGCCCCAGCAAGAGCCTGGGTTGTTTGGGGGTTTTCCATGGATCCTTTTTGACCAACAACTCGATTAGATGTAACCCATCCCTGGCACTGGAAGCTTCATTTGGTGATGAGAGATGTCCAGTTGAGGCTCTGTCTCCCCTGCTATTTGGCAACTTTATTTAGATAATTCTCGTCTATGTATACATTTTAGTTTCTACTAAATTAGGTTTCCATATGACCCTCAAATGCCCTTGGTTCTAGCCATCCCTCTTTATAGTCCCTCTATCACTTCACTCCCCTCCCCCCCCATCTGTTTATAGGGAAAGACAGCTAAGATATATTTTTGATCCTGTACAGTACTTCCCAAATAAAAATAAAATAATTATCAAAAGTCATGGTAAGATACTAGCTCTATAATGATTATTGTTTCTCAGAAAAGCTATGCTCAATGTGCCATTTGTTCAGAATTACTTAATGCCCTGTGGTTTATTTTATTAAATTTTATTTTAAATTTAATGATAAATTAAGAGTTTCATAATACTTTTTGTTTAGAAACACATCATTTAAATTTAATGTAGAGATTTTCTTATCTAGAGATTTTCATTTTACACATATGGTTTAAATTAAATATAAATTTGATTCATCCTCAATAATTTCCAAAAGCTACCTATCCAGAATATGCTGAAACTGAGGTCCAGTGAAACTGAGTGAAATCCTTGAAGTGCTATTGCAAATCAAGATGACTTGTTACACTGTGCCTTATGCAGCCTGTTTATCTCAACATGGACTTGGGGAGTGCTTCCTGCTTCCTAAGATCTGTGGTCACTAACTTTATGAGTCTGGATTTGAGGGACCTATGGACATACAGAATCCAATTAGATACAGCATCTGAAACTTCAGATGCTGGCTGGGTGGAGGAGTGACTTGTTCTGGGTCCTCACTGACAGAGGCCTTAGCATATGAGATGCTTACATCATGAAAAATGTGTAGAGTAGGAATACCAGAGCTCCTTGATACCTACCCTGAGCATGAGAGAGAGGCTAGAACTAACAATCCATGAGCTATCAGCTGTCAAATATTAACTCAGAGGGGGAGTGTTTAATAGGATCAAAGACATCACCTGTCTAGAAAGATAAGGACTGAGCCTGTATATTAAATTTGACAATCTGATGGTTATTCAGGACTCTCAGTAAAGTATGTGTATTCAAGTTTTGGTGAACTGAAATTAGATTTTATTCAGTTGGCTTATCAGGCAGTAGAAGGAATTGTACCATACAGTTGTGTGACAACTGTCCGTTTATGGCTACCAAGCACTTACAACACAGATACCACACATTGAAATAACAGTAATATGTACAATATTTCAAAAAGTTGTTATAAAAGTAATAAAGGTAAAAATGTTCTTGCTAATTTTATATATTGATTACATACCAAAATGACATTTTGTATATGTTGAGTTAATACATGTGAGTTAATTTTACGTGTCTCTTCTTGCCTTCTAATGTAACTGCTAAAAATTTAAAACTGTGTGATCAATCTTGGGGCTTTCATTTATTTCTGTTGAGTGGCACGGGTATGGATTATTGTCTTAAGGAGGAGTTTCGTTTGAGAGAGAAGATAGCAAGTTTTAGATTTGCCCGTGGCCCAGGTAAAAGGCAGAGTGCCAAGGGAAGATCAGACGGGGAATGAAGAGATGGGGCAGATTCAGGAAGAGGTGGGGCTGGCCAGTCAAGTTTGCAGGTGAAGCATGGGATTGAGCCAGAAGACATCTTGTTTTCTGAAATGGATGTGAGGCTAGATCTAAACACGGGTAACAATGGAGGGGAAAGTGCTGACAGGACGTGGAGGGTATTTGGTATGTAAAAGGCATTCAGGTTTCCATGAGGAATTCATATGACCTGTAAAACTGTTTGACTAAATTACAACTTTACATATGTGAACTATGATTTTGGCCATGGAGAGGTCGTAAATGTACAGGGATTTGTTAAGTAATAATGAATACTTGTAACTGTTCTAAACTCAGCTGCTCTTCTTGATGCAATCTTGTTTACAGGAGAGTTCGATACGGTGCAGAGCCCCTCCACACCAATCAAAGATCTTGATGACAGAACATGTAGAAGTTCTGGGTCAAAGTCTCGAGGAAGAGGCCGGAAAAATAATCCCTCCCCACCTCCGGACAGTGACCTGGAGGTACGCCTGATTATTGCTAAGGAACATAAGATTCTTGATTTTACTGAATGGTATAGTCCATACTTTACAAACTAGTAAGTTTCCAAATTAAAATACGTATCATAAATTGAATGGACCTGCTTTGTCTTAGGTAATTTATCAGTTTGAATTTTGAGATTTTTGTCTATCATAACAGCAAAATTTAAAGCAGTAACATCAAAGGAAAGAGGATTTTGAAAGTTGAAGACTAACATAATTTCATCTTTTGATCCAAACAGATTAAAAAGAGCTAAAAATAAAGCTATTGTTTGTGGAATAATATCCCAAGAAAATAGATTTTTAAGAAGATAAAAGCAATCTGTGTGGAAAGGAAAATAGTAAAGTCTTGTTAATGAATATATATTGTATTTGTGGACTTTTAATGTATTTTTCCATTTGTGAGCTCTTTTGAGATATAACAACATTACCCAAGTTGAGAGTCCATTATAAAACACTGAGAAACTATCATTAACTATAATATGTTACACAATTACATAATCACACAGTTTAACTGGAGAAAAAAAATTATTTCCTGTTGTACCTCAAATCAAGTAGCAGACATTGTTCCTCTTCCTAAGAGTTTTATGTGACTATACTTGAGAGATGAAATGCATTCTTGAGCCTGGTGGGTGACATGATGAATGATAAACTAGAGAGCCCAATGGACAAGGGAGTGGGCCCGAGATACTGGCCTATTCCAGGGAATTCACCATCCTGCATTTTTGGAGTGTCATTTAGTGTGGTCCAAACTCCACATTCTCTCCCAGAGTTAAACCCCTGGTGTCTGGGCATAATCTCCTAAATTTGTTCAGTCCTTTGAAATCTCTCATGAGTTCCTTCAGGCCAAACATCACATTCACCAGCCTAGGTGATACAAGGGTCAACATTTTACAGTTGCTATTTAGAGGCTACTCATAGACTGTTTTGAAAATATTTAATGTCTTCTATAAATTCCAACTGTAATGAATCCATGAAGTCTAAAAATATAAATATATATCAACATTGAGACTCCTTTCTATCATAAAGATAGAATATATATTTTTCATAGTAACTATAATCAAATATTCATTCATTCAGGTCAGGACACCTGTACTCATTCAGGTCAGGATACCTGATCATTAAGCTTTTGATCACTTATATCATCCACATCCCCAGCTTTTACGAAGACCTGGCAAATAAAAACTGAATAAATAACGGAAGGAGGTGATTTTGCTGTAGACCATTCAGGGCTGCATATAGCAAGAACATCTTCTCACTGTAAAGAGCTGTGTTCTGAAACCATCATTTTGTTAACACTGGCTGTTTCTCCTCAGCGTGTGTTCGTCTGGGACTTGGATGAAACCATCATTGTCTTCCATTCTCTCCTTACTGGCTCTTATGCACAGAAGTACGGCAAGGTAAGGAATCAAGAGTTTATTCCAGGAAGTGTTCAGGACTTAACTGGTTAAAAAAAATATATCAAGATCTGTTTCAAACTACTTTGCTCTCATTGTAGTCTGCCAAGTCTTATGATAGTCATCCCTTTGCGCTAGCTTATTGCTCTCACATGTGTACTGACAACTCGGCAGAGCTCATTAGGAGTTGCCTTTACAGTCTTTACAAGAATCTTGAGTTTTCTATCTCAAGACCAAAGATCTCACTCTCACATATTTGGGGACAACACCCCATCACGTACAGAAAGGCTCATCACTTCTCTGCCTTTCTCTCTTGTTAATGTTCTGTAATGAATCTCTTAAAACGGCATCATGCCTGTGTGAGTTCTGTTCCCTGGACTGATACATCTGCAGGAGGCTGCTCTGAGGGGAACAGGGATGCTTAGGTCTTTACTGGCTTTGACTCGGCCAGTAGGATTTGACCTAAACAGAGTCAGGGGAGACTATGCTGGCCTAATTTCCACTCCTGTATTAAAACACGTGTTTAGCTTTCATTCTTTTACATATCACAGTCACGCCTACCGAAGTGTCTTGCCATACCTTTATAGCATGACACATTAGTTGGTGGTTCCTTCTGTCCTATCAACATGCTGTTTTTAGCAACTGTTATATTTTTGTCTTCTAGACAATGTATGATGGATTGTATTCAAGTATGTCTTTTGTTTGTTTCATTTTTTATTCATATGTGTGTATTTATAAGTGCATGTGAACATGCATATAGGTGACCATGAAAGCCAGAAGAAGGTGTCAGATCCTGAAGCTTGAGTTACAGGTGTTATAGAAGCGCTGATATGTGTGCTGGGAACCGAACCCAGGTCCTCTGGAAGAGCAGGAAGTGCCCATAACCACTGAGCCATCTTTCCAGCCCCAAGTGTGCCTTTGTAAATTAGCACTTTGGGTGTAACTATATTGTCATTTGTTTTTAATTTCTAAGTAGGTATAAAAAGTAGTTATTTTTTAACAACCATTTACCAAAAAGTATCATAGTCCCTTTATCACTGTAATCATCTTTCATAGTTGTCTTGAAACTATGCTTTCAGAGATTATTTCTGTAATTCATGAAAGAGTTGTCTCCATAGCAGGATATATACATAGACATGTCTGCTGGGATAAGGAAAGGATGTGTGGAATATTAAAACAAAAACACACACCCAAATTTGTATCTCATATTTATTGATTTTCATTTCCTGTTTCATGCTCTTCAGGTATGTTTTATAAATGCACCCATGAGCTCAGACTGCTGCAACAAACCACAGGCTGGGTGATTTTAATTTCTTTCTCAAAATTCTAGAGTTTTTCTCAAAGATTAAAATATTAGTAGGTTAGAGTCTGGTCAAGGTGGTGGCCTTCTTGCTGTCCCAAACTGTGGGGAACACAGAGGAAGACAAGTTTTTGTTGGAGGGTACCATCCTTGTGACCTAATTTTTCTCTTCCAAGCTCCAGTATTAGAGGATAGGATTTCAATATATAAATTTTGAGGCTGCACAAATATTCAGTTCATAACATAATAACATAGCTGGATGAGACTGTAATTAAAACTTGATCATGATTTATAACTAAATTGTCATAAATCTGGAGCACAAAAATCAAAATTCTATGACTGGTGGGATGTGTAATCAAATGCTTTTCAGATCCTAATCTAAGGAAATTTTTTAAATAATTGACTTTTCAAAAGCATTCCAGGAGCCCTGTTTAAATGACAATGGTAGCTTATGCAACTACATTTCATGGTAAATAAAAGCTTAAAATAAACAGTCAGTTTTGAATACATATGACCCCATGTAAAGATTCCTCCAAGCCCTCACCACTAGGGACTGTCCTGAGATGTGTGTTGCTCCCTTGTGTCAGATCCGTGGTGGAACTCTCTCACCTTCTGAAGTTGCCTTTACACATTTAATGTGTTCCTTGACATCAGATCTTCATCCCTTTCTAGGAATTTGGGTCTTTTGAATTATGAGATCATTCCTTCTTCTGCTGCTTCTTTTTCCTCTTCCCCCTCTTCCTCCTCTTTCTCCTCTTCCTCTTTCTCTTCCTCCTCTTTCTTCTCTTCCTCTTTCTCCTCCTCCTTTTTCTCCTCCTCCTCCTCCTTCATTTTCCTTTTAGGCAGTACTAGGAATTGAACCTAAGACCTCATGGATACTAGGCAAGCATTCAACCTCTGACCCATAGACTCATGCTTCCCTTTAAGAATTCTGAAATTTACTACCTATTCCTCAGAAAAATAAGTCAAATACAGAGTTTCCCTTCTGGTTCATGATTGGATTTCATTTCATCACTTATGTCTAATTAGAAGAGTCCTTGCATTTAGGGAAGCCAGGAACAAGTTCCACCTTGGCTCATGGAGCTGACTTATCTTCCTTTCCAGTGTGCTCAGGCTTCTGTCCCTTGTGTAAAAATCTACAAATGTGCTTTAGGTCCCAAAGGAATAACTGATCCAAGATCTCAGGATCTTAAAAGAAAAATAGTCCTCCGTTTCTTTAAAAATACATAATTACTGCATCTCCTGAGATATTTTTACAGTGTTTCCCTAGAGGAGGAATTGCAGCTGATGGCCCAATGCAGGGCAGAGACCCACAGACAGACAGTCTGGCTCCAATTTATGTTCTGTGCTAACATGGCTAATAGGCATTAGTATTTTGATTTAGAGAAGTGCTCTACTGGATCCTGACTTGCTTGTATGCACTGGTAACATCTGGCTTAGAGGCACACATTTCAAGACCAAGTGCTATTTGTTTTCTTCATCTTCTTTTCCCTCCTCTTCCCCCTCTCTCCCTCTCTCTCTCTCTTTCCCCTTCTTCCTTCCCTTTCACTCTTTCCAACAGAGTGCCTTGGGAATCACTTCAGTGTTTTGATAGAGCAGTACACAGCATAAATTGGCAGAAGTTCCATTTGCCCCATGTTGAACTCTGTTGGAGACACGCTGAATCTTTCAGAACTCTTTTATACATGTAATATGTATCAGAACCTTCATACAACCCTGTCTGTACCATTATTTTCCCACCTTTTCACTCTGTCCAAGTTTTTGCTGTCACTTCATTTTCAATTCTAAACTCAACACTCACTACAGCTAAGTGGAAAAAAATGCAGCAAATCCGGATTCATAAGGAACTCTGTAAACATCTATGAAAATGAGTAAGCATTTCAGTACAAAACTTGGATTCTCTCCAGAAGTATGTCTCACTCTCAAATGCTTGATAAAAAGCAGTGGAACTGTAGCCACTGGTGGCTCCTTCCCAGCCAGGGGTGCCTATGATGGCCCAACTCTGGGAAGGCTTTACCTACCAGACACAGAGTCCTCCGTTTTAGAATCTGAGTTCTGTAAGTTCTTCAACTGGAAAAATGTGATGCTGTAATCTGCTTCCTTAAAATTAACTGTCCCAGTGACTTACTTAACTGGAATGGATGGGAGATAAAATTATATATTTGAAATGCAGCCTTCCCCAAACAGTCTCTGAGCAACAAGATCACCACTTCTTAACTTAGTTTTCCTTGGCTTATGGCATAGATGACCAAACACCTCTCTTTCAGTGGGCTTGCTCTCTGGAAAACTTAGTAAAATTTAACCAGTTCACACTCTGACAAAGTCAAATCTAAACTTACCCAGTTAAGAAATGGAATTTTTGCCAGAATGCTTACTGAGTGCTGGCTGTAGTACAGTATGTGATGTACAAACACCACAGCTTGCAAAAAAAAAGTGAGTAACCCTCCCAGTGCCATGGGGTTGCATTCCAATGGTATGCTCGAATATAGCTTTCATCATACCATATGCTGTGCCTGCTTACTAGAAGAGACATGTATTTTTAAAATGTATTTGTTTGCATGCTTATCAGATGCACAGAAAATGCATTCCTGGTGGATTTTTCTACCACTGTTGGATAGCACTGAGAGGGATGCAGTTTGGAAGCATGTTATCAATCAAAAAAACAATCAAAGGGCCACTAGGTTTTTTTCCCATCTTCCCTTAAATCAGATCTGTAAATGCAAAGAATGTAAGGAATGAACATGAGATAGCCAATAATTTTATTGGAAACTTAAAAAGAGAAACAAGTACCAGTTAGAATAAAAGTTTCACTAGCCTAGCCTCCAACAGAAAAACTTTAAGAAGCAAGATATTTATGTACCCCCCATCTGAAATGGATATCTTTAGGGCAGAAATCATGAGAGCTCGGTGAGGCTCCCTTCTACTGTCTTGCATCATGGACATTCCTCAAAAGCAGGGAGCGTCACTAATGGAATTATATGTTTTCATGCTGTAATTACATTTGATTTTCCTGATATTTCTGTAGACTTTTTGTTCACGGGTCCATGACTTAGCAGAATATTTAGAAGTTTTCTATAACCTTGTCCTAATTAAGACCCACTCCATTCCCTCAAAAAGAGAGGATTAGCAAGAGCAATTTTTAACAGAAAAAGACAAAATGTGTAGTTAAAAAAATTATTCAAGCTTCAGAGAGTTCTTTCAATAGCAATAAAGGATATGAACAACAACAAAATATAGTCTTATAATGGAAGAAAAAGCAATCAGTCAGGGGTCTTTCTGGGTTCTGAAATGGCCTGAGCTCAAAAAAATAAAATAAAGTCAAAAAGTTTTGGCTATACAACATATATTTTCTTTATATTTGAATGAGTATTTGTTAGATAAAATAATTTGATCTTTGCCTTGTGTTGAGTTATATTGTAGACACTTTGGACCTTCCAGAATCTGTATGCATAATGTATATCAGAGTACTCAGACAACCCTGCCCATACCTTCATCATGCCACTTTTTGATTTTGATGTATTTGTGTATACTGATCCAGGTAAGCTGTTACTGACAGAAGATGGATGTGGCAGTAGAGTCTAGGTCACCATAGGTTGTGCTCCAGGATATGAGCAATATACATAGGATTTTGTCAAGGATCTTTAAAAGACCCCAAAAAAATGCCTGAGAAAATTAAAATAATAAAGTATGGTGGAATCTCACACACTATTCCTGCCTTAGCCTCATCTTCTCTCACATAAAGCCTTAAGTTTGTTCTATAGAACAAACCTCCATACCCCATTAGCATTCAATTCCTGTTTTTAGTCTGACCCTCCCATTCTCCACATGTTTCCAAGGCTACAGAATATGGGAGAGATATTTGAAATATGTTTACACTCTATTATTTCCTTCACAAAGCACTATGGACACAGATGTAGGAAGAAAGCTGATTGATGTTGTGGAGGGGCATCTACTGGCAAATGGAGCAGGTTAGAGGTATAATTGAATGTCACTGGGCCTGACCTGGATGGGGTGTTCTTATCTGCGATTGAAGTAAAGCTAGCTTTGTATCTCCCCAAGTTTACTACATTTCTTAAAATGCCACTTATTAGAATGTTGAGATCCAAATTTCAGGTCTGTTCTCAAATTCCTGCAGTCTGGTTCATGGCCCAGCCACTCAACCCAAATCATACTCTGAGGAATTCCTAAGTAACTTCTCAGCCAAAACCAATAGTGTCCTTCTAGACTTCTCAGCTTTATGCAAAATCATTGTCTTCACTCTGAAATAGCTATCTAGCCTTAAATTCAAAGGAATCATCCCTTCCACTTTCTCTACTTTCTGCATCTTCATAGTGATACCTGTAGTAGTTCTTTAGATTTTGTTACACTGTTGATCATTTCAACACAACCATGTGAAGGATTTCTCACTTGTCCCTAAACTCTTAAGGTCTCAAAATCTCCTGATGCTGGAATTTCACCTTCAGTTAGTCATGGTAAAGTAACAACTCTGCTCCTGATTCTTAAGCTTTTGCTGCTATTTGAGATATTGGTGATGGATTATAAGTAGTAAATGAGTATTCATTTACTTTCCACTTCTTGCAACCTTTGTGAAATTAAGGTTAGAGCTCACTACACATATAGTTAAACAAGATTCTTGTTACCCTATCAATCAAAATGCAATCCGTAATTAAGTGGCAATTTTACCATTCTTTGTCTGCTCTTACTATCCTGACATAATGCAGTCTCTGCTCAAGTCCTGGGACATTCACTTAGCCTGTTCTTCTCCATCTCTAATTTGATTGTGGCCATTCTTTTTTTCCTTTTATTTTTAAGATTATAATATAACCTTTCTCCCTTCCCTTTCCTCTTTCCAAATCCTCTGAATACCTCTCCCTACTCTTCTTCAATGCATTTCCTCTTTTTTCACTGTTATTGTATGCATATATGTATGTACATGCATATTTCTAAATATAACTTATCTAGTCTGTATAATATTAAGTGAATATCTTTTCAAATATTTAACATGTTTTCTCTGTTCTTCAGCACTCATCCAAATATGTTTTCTAAAAGGTATACATAGCATATATGTAGACCAAATCATCTAAACTAGTTGGCTTTCATGCTTCTCTTATGAATATACTGATTTGGTAGATAAATTTCTATTGAAATATGTACTTAATCTATATGTGCATATAAATTTCTGTAAATTAACAGATATATCTTTTGAGATTCATGTTTGTGGATAATTCATAAGTCATTTTATATACACATATGTAATTATTTAAATATTATAAATAGCATAATTGTATTTGGGTCTATACCATAAATTTCAATACATGTATACACTATGTAATGATCAAGTTGATAATTAATAGTTCCATTTCAAACATTTATCATTCTTAGGAATGAGAACATTTGAAATCATTTATTCTGACCATCTGGAAGACTACAGTAAATATTTTTAACTATAGTTACCCTACTTTATATTATCAGCCACTAAGACGTTGTTATATTTTTAGATATTTCCCAGTTCTTCAACTCTTCCCTCACCTCTGTTAAAATTTTTAATCCTCACTAAAAATTCATTTAATATTTTGCAATTATTCTCCAACAATATGTACCTAAAATATTTATTAGTCATTGAGATCATTGAAATTTTACCTTATTATATATTTATCTTTTCAGGACCCCCCAATGGCTGTGACCCTCGGGCTCCGAATGGAGGAAATGATCTTTAATCTTGCTGATACACATTTGTTTTTTAATGACTTAGAGGTAAGAATTTTAAAAGCCAAGAATAATTATTGTCAACACAAAAATTCTCAAATGGTATCACGTATGCAGAAAACCTTAAGAAATTTGAAAACATGCATTCTCATCCCACGAGAATTGTGAAGTTCTTGTCAAGTGGAAAAATTGTATAGACTAGTATGAACATAATGCAAACCTGTGCTCTTGAATTATACGTATTTACAGACACATACTGAGAACGTAAATGTCTTAGTAAAGTAGATGGTCCCCTTTGTGTCTTGGGTCAAACAACCCCTCTTTCTGTCCTTGTTTCTTTGGTATCTCAATTTTGCATTAGCATCAGCCTATCTAGGTTACTAATCAGAAAATGGTTTATGTTATTCACTAGATGGTATTCACCAATCCTCTTCCCAGCAGAAGCGTGGACCACTGAGAGTTGCAGCATCTTTGGACACACTCTCACTTGCATTATCTGCCCTTCTAGATTAAAGAATGCTGGAGCTAGTTACATAGCGTAGCTGATGAGTCTTAATGCATTGAGTACTTACTTCTATCAGGGCTTCCATTCCTCATGTCAATGCCAACACAATTGTCTGGTAAAGAAAAGATACAAAGAAAGTAAAGATGAACAAAATGAAAGAGCACAAGAAAATCTAGCCTCAGAGTAGCTACATGTATGCCATGATAAAGAGCATAATCTCTGTATTAGCAATCTGGGGTAGCAGACAGGCAGAAAGGAGAATATAAAATACTGAAGTAGTTTTGGCAAAGAACCAAAAATACCTTGTGTACAGATACAATTGGGCTAAAATAGATATTTCTCATTTTTTAAATGTCACGCTTAAGTTTTTATTTTAATTTTGTAATTTCACAATGAGGTAAAATTATCTGTAGCCACATTATGAACAGAGATGGTGATTTTTATTATGACATTGTATATATGACATATATGTCGTGTGTGTGTGTGTGTGTGTGTGTGTGTGTGTGTGTGTCTCCAAGATTACCAGCTAGCTCAATAATTGAACTCTGATTTTAAAGCAGGTTTGAAGCAAGAGTACAGACAGACTTCTGCCCCAAGCCTTGATGAAATTAGGGTGAAAGAAAGAAAAGCCACATTTTAGCGAGTGACTTAGATAAGACTTTAGGTCAAGACTTAGCTGTACCAGAGACAGGAGATGAAAAATGATTCCATGTGAACTGTGAAATCATGTGCTGAAAGCTGCAAGGTCAGAAGAGATCAGTTGTTGTTTTCTCAGCCCCATCCATGTTTTCACTGAGTGATAAAATGTCTGCTCAAAGAAGCTTTATTTGTTAATGAACAGTATGAAAGCTCAGTATTCTTCAACTAGTTTCCCATTTTTGTATAGTAAGAAATACTGATGACCCTTATACAACCCGGCTTCAGCTATTCCCACTGTTCATTATTCCCAGGGATACAGGATGCTTTTACGATGATGCCTGTAAATAGGAAACAATTGAACTTACATGGAACTTGACATTTTAAATACAGTAACAGCTAGTTGTTACTTTTCTTGTTCTTAGTATGATTGAGTCTCAGCTTAAGAATTGTAAAATGATTAATATTTTCTAAGTTACTAAGAGAAATGAGAAACTGTATGTGGTTTTATCCCAGCTTTATGATGTGTGTCTCATTTGACTTCTTTGTACTCGAAACACGTGGAATAAATGAACTTTAAGCCTTTTGGTGGCATATTAGAAATAAAATGGAATAGGGCAAACGAAGGTCATCAAGCCCACCAAATCCCACTATGACAGAAGAGAATGGACTCCACAAAACTGTTCTCGGAGCCCCACACAGGCACTATCACACACACACACACACACACACACACACACACACACACACACACATCCAAAGTGCATGCACACACATAAATACAATAATAATAAATAGTTTTTAAATAAAATCCTCACCTTTTAGCAGAACATTAAAATGAGAATGTGAGGGTATCTTAACACAAATATGTAAATACCTTTACATGCTTGGAGTAAATACTGCAACATATATAAAAAGCTGTGGCTATATTTTGTGCTTTTAGACTTTTCACCTCATGCAGGGTATGTTAAAGGTACTTCATAAATATCTGCTGTGATCACTAACAGCAATATTAAACTGAGAAATGTTAGTTTCTCTTTTGGGTGTGTTTTAGAATTCCATAGAACCACTATTTGACTTAAACCCCAAAGTTCAACTATTGAACTGTACTCCACTTGATCAATAAAAGATAAGCCTGATCAAAGCAGCAATGTGTGCATGTGTGTTTGTACAGGTAGATGAGCCCAGGAAACACCAAAGTGTATTGCCAAGTGACACAAACAAACACTGGACTAATAAGACCCAGGCAGTAACTTTCAAGTCTGTTTAGTAGCGTTACCTACATGCCTACTATCCTGTGTGGCTAATTTTGAACATCACATTTATGTCAATATCCCTTTGGTCAGCAAACTTCTGACAAAGTCTCCATCATAGGAATTAAGAAGCCAAACCTACTTCTGCTGACACACAGAATTGCTCAACACAGTACATATTACCATTAGCTTATTGTGAGAATTTTTTTCCTGTATATTTAATCTCTTAGGATCTTTTGTGGAATCCGAATGTCTATTTGAAACAGTAAATGCTTTAATATGTGGTGCACCATGGGCAGTGACAGCTGTTTCTCTCAAACTTCCTCAAGAGATCCAAATCTGAATCTGACTAGTCAACACTTCATTCCATTCTGCCCACCCCCAACCCCAGCAAGAGAATTCTCTCTGTTCAAAAAAATGTTATTTCAGTTAGAATAACTTCCAGAGGAGAAAGCACCAGGGAGTTGGGGTTCACAAAAGCAAGAGAAGAGTCCTGTGGCTTATTACTGGAATAGATCAGGAACAACTTTGTGGTTACCTTATAAGACAAATCTAAAGCATTTATGATTAACACCAGAATTATTTCAAACATTTGAGGTCTTTGCTAAGCTATGTTCAAACCAAAGTACTTGGATATTTGGGGGAGTGTTTTAGATTTGTGTTAAAATGATTCCTGCATGGCTCCTCACAGTGAAAACTAGTTGATGAACAATTATTTATCTTTTCCCTTAAAAATCTAAGTAATTGAAGTTCAAGTTTCTTTCACTGGACCGTAATCCTCGGGCAACTGTCCAGAGTCAACACAGAGAGTTACTAAGCATAAATTTAAAGAGAGTTAGATTTGGAAGGTCCTCAAACCTAACTTCAAATACAGAGTGCATGGTCCAATAAGTTTGATATACTGTTGTCCTCAGGAGTCAAAAATGAATTTGGGGGCAAGTTATGTACAAATTAATCATGTGAGTTTAATACTTGAAATGTCAGGGGAGCTTTTCAAAAAAAATTAGAATCAAAAAGTATTCAAGAAATAACTTCTGGTGGTTGGAGGAACTCACAAAAATCTCCCTGCCCAAGAATGTCATCATGTCTGAGCTAGAGAGATGGCTCAGTGGCTAAAAGCACTGGCTGCTCTTCCATAGGACCTGGGTCTGACTCCTAATACCCAGAGGGCTGCTCACTACTGTCTGTAACTCCCGTTCCATGGGATCTGACACCTATTCTGGACTCAACAGATACCAGATACACATGTGTTACACAGATATACATGCAGGCGAAACACTCATACACACTAACATCTATTTAAAGACTATCACTGTCTGAAGAAGAAATACTTAGGTCTTGGGTCATCCTGAGCTACTTCATTGCCTCCTGATTCTGCCAGCTTCCATGCTAACTGCTTAGATTAATTTAAAGCCCAATGCAACAGCTTGCTCTACTTGCATCTGATTTTTTTTTCTTTTTTGGAGGTGCAATACCTCCTTTCAGTGCAGGGTAGCATGCATCCTTCTCAACTAATTCTTTGTCAGAAAAGGGAAAGAGCCACAGCTCAGGCAGCTTCAGTTCCTATTCTGTTCTTTTTCTTCTCCCTCTACTTACGACATCCACATCTTCCCACAACCCTCACCATCTGGGGTATTAATTCATGTCACTATAACTTCTTGTCAGGAACTTGAAACGATGTGGCAATCCTCCCAATTACTATCATTTGTCTAGACTGCTGCCATGTATTTAAGAAGCAACTCTTTTGCTTTTTAATTGGGAGCTATTTTTATTGGTGTATACTCATTGCACATGGTACTGGGTTGTATAAGGACATTTTCCAGCAAATATATTATGTACTTTGAGCACATTCCCCATTCCATATTCCCCTTCCTTCCAGTTTTTAAGTTTCCCGTTCAGCTCATTCACTCCCCAAATTCTGGAATATTTTCTGCCTCTAGAATATGCCTTTTAAAATCACTGTGTCCAGGTTATCTCTCCCAGAAGCACCCTCATATGATCTCGTTAGAATAACTCTTCTCAGCCCTTAACCTGTGAACACAGAGATTTATTCAAAAATTATTAATCCCATAATTTATGCAAACCTTATGAACTATTAAAATTAGTATACCTATATTTTTGAAAGATTTTTTGGCTTTGATTTGTATTTAAGGGTATTTTTGCCTGCATGCATGTATGTGTGCCATGTGTGTACAGCAGAAGAGGGTATTGTTAGCTGTCCCAGGAATTCTGGGAACTGAAACTGGGGCTTCCAGGAGAGCAGCAAATGCTTTTAAATGCTGAGCCATCTCTCCACCCCAAATACATTTTAAAGTTACATACTAAAATTTGGCTGACTGAGCGTGCCACTTAGTTTTGTGTTTTATTGTTGTTTGTTTAGTTCACATTTATTTTATTTACTTGGGAAAGGAAGCTATCCACATCACACATATGTGGACCTCAGAGGACAACTTGCAGGAGTCAGGTCTCTCCTTGCACCTTGTGGGCTCCTGGGTTCAAACTCAGGTCCTCAGGCTCAATAGCATGCTCTTTACCTGCTGCTGAACCATCCCCTCACCCTCCAATTCTGTAAATTAAAAAGAAATCTGAGTCAACGTAAACAGGATAAGTATGTTCTGTGCGTAAGACTGGAGGCAGACATTCATGTTTTGCTACAGGTACTTCCAGGTCTATGACAAATTCGAAGTGGAGAGACTTTCTTAATATGGCATATTTTCAAATTTGATAGTTTTTAAATTGATTTTTTGAATTATATGTGCTACATGTAGCATCAAAATCTGTAGGTATAAGTAAAATATTCTAAAGGAAATATAAGAGCTGGAGATGTAACTCAGAAGTAAAACATTTGCATAATATATGCAAGGCTCTAACAAGGCTCTGGCTTCAGTCTCCTGCAAAAGTCATACACACACACACACACACACACACACACACACTTATTGATTTATTGTGAATTGTAATCATTTGTAACTGTTAATCATGGACTCTAAGGGCATTTTAAATCCCACCAGCAAATTTCACCTTAAATCATGTAATGTTTCACTGGAAGTTTGCAGATTATTTAAACACAGAACAAGATTTTTAGAATCCCCAAAGAGCCCAGTTTTTGTGTGGAAGCCACTATTTGCTTTAAACAAACTAACTGGAAATCAGATCCAAGGTGGGCATCCTCACCAAGTTTATTTTCCTTAGAGTTTGTAGTGCATTTGGTATGTAAATCTTCACTGTTTTACTTGTATTCGTTGAAATTTTAAAATGTTTTTAAAGCCTGATGAAAAGAAGATGTCAGCTTCTATGGCTACTAGCTTTGTTCTATATCAGAAAACCATGAGTTTAAGTAAAATAACACCCCCACTCTAGCAAAAAAGCAGGACGTCTTGGAAAGCTCACAGGACACCATGTTCTGAGGTCAAGACCCCTTTGCTGCCACCAAGCAAATAATCAATAATATTGACTACTTGATATGTTCAGATCCAAGGCACATTGTGTATTCAGATTAGCGGGGACACTGGTCTCAAAGATTCAAGAGGTCTTCTTATCAGTGACGTTAAGATTAAATTTATTTTTCAAAGCACTCCCAAGTTTTCAGGCCACTTTATGTGACCCTTCTGGATTTAGATCTGAGAAAAGAAGTGGTACCATTTCTCCCGACACAAGAAAACAAGCATTAGAGGAAGGGATGGATGGGCCCATGCTGCCATCTCGTGGCCATAGTCTGATGCCATGGAATGATGGGAAACCATTCCGGTATGAGATGTGTTTGGGAGACTGGTAATGTCTGCTCTTTCCTTTTTCCCCAGGAGTGTGATCAAGTTCATATAGATGATGTTTCCTCAGATGACAATGGCCAGGACTTAAGGTAAGCCATGCTTTTCTGTCTTCCATTTCCTACAGAAATTCAGCCATGGAGTTTTGCACATGTAATTATTTCTTTTATTTCTTTTTAATGTATTTTGGGTGTTGCAGTACCTACAGTTTTGCAACTGATGGCTTCCATGCAGCTGCAAGTAGTGCGAACCTTTGTTTGCCAACAGGTGTGAGAGGAGGAGTGGACTGGATGAGGAAGTTGGCTTTTCGTTACAGAAGAGTAAAGGAATTGTATAACACCTACAAGAACAATGTCGGAGGTACGTGCGGCCAATTCCATCCAGCGTCAGCACCATGGCATGGGTCTAGGTAGAATTCAAGCTGTAGTTCCACAATGCAGACTGGCCTACTGGAAAACAAATCAGCTAAAGGCTCGCACTGAAAAGTACTGAGCCTGAATTTTGGCTTTCTTTGAATTAGGAGGGGGAAATTGAATACACCCTTGTGAAAAGGCTTGGCTATGCTGTGTGAAACCTTGTGTTCTATCAAGATTTCCAGCAAGATATTTACTCTACTTCATCCACAGTACTCTGATATTATCAATGAAAAACAGACAAATGAGGGAGGTGGTCCAAAGAACCTTGCAAAGCTGAGAGCCATAATTGTTGAAAGAGTTAATAACAATCACTGTCTGTCTGTCTGTCTGTCTGTCTGTCTGTCTCTCTCTCTCTCCCCTGTCAGAATGTACAAGCAGTGGTTTGTGTAAGTTCAAAATGTGCAAAAGATCTACTTGATCTTTTTAAAACTCACACATTATCTGACAATGTATCTTCCCACATACAATATAGTGCTCTCTATGATCACAGTGGGATTTTAAACCTCTAATACTCTATAAGCAGTGTCTAAATCACATTATATTTATCCATATAATTTGAGTCAGTATTTAAACCTTTAGCCTCAAACCACCACCCTGGCTGTGCTTCTCGATATGGGAAAATGGATCATCTTTTATTGTTAGAATCAATTTTAGGTCAACAGATTCTCAAGATTAGTTCCAAGATCGGTCACACTCAATTCTTCCCACAAGCTGTTTGTTTTTCTTTTAAAGGGAAACGTGTTTGATGAGCAAAAACCCAAAGTAATCCAGAAGAAAATTATTTTTCTAGACACATGTATACATTCTGTAAATGTGTGTGGTCATATGTATTCCACAGAATAAAATGAGTAAAATTTTCATCCACAGCAAATACATTGCACCCATCTATTCTCAACTTGAGGATGGGAACTGTGTGTTTGTTTTTCAGTATTCTCTAGCATTGAATCACATTAAATGCTCAGTGGATACTCAGTAAGTGTAAAAAGCAAGGCAGAACCATGGACAATGTGAACATTTGAGCCAACAGAAAGTTTATACAGGGAAGACTTTTATTTCCAAATAGATAACTGAGCCCTGCTCCAACTCCTGGTTGTATTTCCTAAATTACTCTATGCTTTGTACAAGACACGATTTTCTAGGTAAAATCAATTGTAAATAATATGTTTAACTTTTTTTTAAAAAAAAACTAAACAGCCCTTTGAGAGGTCTGAAATATTTGTTATCTGTGTGTCTTTCCCCCCATCTTACAGAGTATTGTTAAAATTACATTAAAATTGAGAAGACTATTAATATATAGTCTTGTCTCTTGAGTACTTAAATCAATGATGTGAGTTTATTTTCTGTCAGATATTTTATAGCATCTTTTTACTGAAATGTGGAAAAATGAGACTTCCTAGAAAGTAAAAGTTTTCATTTTAAGTAGCTCCTGTTTATGTGTGTATTTGCTCCTAGTATCTGAAATACAATTTGAGTGAGAAACCTTCCTTTTGAATGGATACTTAATGGGATCTCATTTTATCATGAAAGCAGGGCTGCTTTGTTTTTTCTCTTTTTCTTTTCTTTTCCCTTTCTTCCTCCCTCCCTTCCTTCCTCCCTCCCTTCCTTCTTCTTTTCCTTTCTGTCAGTGATGGGGACTCCTGAGTGCTACTCATGTGATCCACCCCTGGCAAATAGGCCAACATCTCTGTAAGCTAAGATTTAACATGCCTACTTCTTCCCACCCCTGCTGACACTGGGATAGTCCACCTTGGGATTTTAAACATAGCTATTAATTTCTTTTTAAAACACAAAGTATCAATAAAGGCAGACACTCATTTGAGAAGCATTGTAACAGCTGCACACCGATGTTGAAAACCATTTTCCAAAGTGGAATTCTAATTGTGACAATATTCTTAAGTGGCATATTCGTGTTCCTGGGCTGGAGGGACCCCACTGCTCCTCCTGACCTGATACACCCCAGGCTCATCAATGGACTCCGGCTGAGAAGTTGCTGAGCCTTCCAGCTATTCTGTTAGATTCTAGCTCTGAGAGAGGGAAAACATCGAGGTCTGCTTTTCCTGTGTCACGTCTCTGTCTAGCCAAGTGGCTGATGCCTAAGTGTTGTCTAATAAGAATCCATTGAATGAATAGAGAATAATCAGCTCTGAAAGGGTGAATCCGTGTCAGTATAAACCTGTGACTCTTTACTTATGACACAACCAAAATAACAATTGTTTATTGTAGACAGAAGAGATGCCAAATTCTGTATTCCAGAGACAGTGTTCAACTTCTGACTGCATGTTGTTTTCTGGCATTTCAGGGCTCCTCGGCCCTGCCAAGAGGGATGCGTGGCTGCAATTAAGAGCAGAGATTGAAGGCCTAACAGATTCCTGGCTAACAAATGCACTTAAGTCTTTATCAATTATTAGTACTAGGTAAGTGGCATTGTTGCCCTTCCCTTCTACTTCAGTTATATGGAAGATCTGGGTCCAATGGCACCACAAAGAGAAACTGTTCCAGTTCCTAGCAATTCACCACATCCAGGAATTTCCAGTGTGTGTGTGTGTGTGTGTGTGTGTTCATAAATACTGATAATCCCTCAGGAAAGTCTCATAACTTGTCATGAGGAATCAGCGCTGTGTTGGTGACTAAGTCCAAAGGATGCTGACAAAGTTAAAAGAGGATTTTTTGTAAAAAGACGCATGGTGTTAGTCTATCTTATAACATGCACCATTTGAGGGCATGAGGAAAGAACAAGGAAACTGCTCTTGGCAACCTATAGCCTGTTCAGTGTTTCTACAAACTTGTTAATATAGATGACAGAATTACAAAGACTTCAAGATGTTTTTCATCTTTGTACTGTGAACAATAAGTCAGGAATAGTATAAATTTGGGATATAATGGCTGGTGGATGAGATTAATCTTTGTTCTTTCTTATTCCATAGTTTTATTTCTGACTTAGGCGAGCCAATAAAGATAAGGTTAACCAGTGGGTGGGTAACAGATATAAAAAGAGGTGTTATTCATGCAGATAGCAGATACATAAAAGTTTGCAAGAGTAAAAGAAGAGCCTAATATTTAGGACATGGAAGTAAATGTATGTGTCAAATCTGGCAAGTGGTTCCTTCCTGGTGGCAAGTTCAGAAACGTCACCAACAGAAAGTCCTTGTGGTGTGGGCTTGCATTTAGCTTCCTGTGTTGATTTGGGCAGACATGAACATTCTGTGCAGTTCTTGGTGTCACATTCTAATGGAAATTCTGACAGAAATGAAGCCTCCAGGGTCCAGTTTGGTAGTCCCTGGAATTTGGTCTGTAGAACCTATACAAAAGAGAAAACTGCCAAGAATTCAGCCTGAAGAGAGTCAAGTGTGGAACAAATTTGCACATTGCAAACTGTTTGAAATGTTGGGCCCAAATGAGTTAGATTTTACTCTGTATCTACAAATGTGAGAATCTGGGTGAGTGTGTAAGAATCGCAGGAAGGGCCTTTAATTCTATATGCAAGAACTGTCCGGCAGTTAAAGCTGCTTGGGCATGGAACTTGCAGCATCATGATGTCTGTAACTGTGACATATCAACCAGAGGTCAGGGACTCTAAGACATGAAAACTTTGAAATTGTATACAGTCATGTGTATTCCTCCAAGAATTAAATCAACAGCTCATTTATATTATTTTTTTTATAAATGAACTTAAAGCCATCTGAAAAATATGTGACCTTAAGAATGAATAAATGAATGGAAAGAAGACCTGAGAATAATAAGCCAACATCTACCAACTACTTAGTTACTCTGTCTGACACTTTCTAAGTTATCCATATACTTTAGCACTAACACATATTTGAAATTTACACAAAACCCAAAAATGTAGGGAAAGTCAGAGTTATCAGCAAAGTTGAGTTACTGTTTAATCACTTGTTCTGTGGGTATTTACTAAGAAAATAATTCCAAGTATAGAAAGGAAAAAAAAACTCAAGATAGCATTATATACACAGTCATGAGGAACTAAAAGCCACCTAAACATGTTGCACCAATTGGCAAAAGAGATTGCTTGTAGATAATATGAGGATAGCAGATAAAAGAGATTATATAGATAGTATAATTCCTAGTGGGAAAATAAATTTGCAAATGAAGACAGAAGCTATCTCTGAATGTGTAATTAGTCAGTGACATTTCTCATTTCCTTTATATTTGTCCTTTACAAATTTCTTCTGTAGAGTGTTGATAGTTTTGAAAGATGGCATAACTACTAATATCACATGTTAATAAATGGTGAAACGTCCTTTCCAAACCACCTCTTCAAACTTAAAAGGCCTGTGTCTTACTTCACTCTGCTTTCTTCTCATCATTTAAGAGTTAAATGACTTTGAATAGAATCTCGCTCTGACAAAACGTTATGGAGACTGTCAAATGTCAGAAAATGGTCTTGGTTTGTTAGTTATCCTTAATACTCTGCCGCTTGAGGGAGCATCTGTTGGCCAATAGCACTGGTGGTGAAATACTGAAAGAGGTGATTTCTTACAGAACTTAGAAACAACAGCGGCAATTTTCAATTGTACTGGTAGGAGTTGTTTACTACTAGAAAGCAAACCCATCCATTTCATCCCTGTTAGGAGTAACTGTGTAAATGTCTTGGTAACGACGACCCAGCTGATCCCTGCTCTCGCGAAGGTTCTGCTCTACAGCCTAGGAGGTGCTTTTCCCATTGAGAACATTTACAGTGCAACTAAAATAGGTAAGGAAACGATCTGAAATTTTGTACAGCGTGTAGTCACATCTGTGATTGGGGTGTTCCACAAGTGTACTTTTATTTCTGCATGATTCTCTTTTAATCAACGTTCCATTAGCACACCCAGAAAATCTGGGAACACTTCAAATAACAAAATCATGTGTCATTCGTGGTGTATGTGTATGTTTCACAAGAACTCTTAGCCAGTAAAATGCTGAACTTAGTATTTAGGCAATCCTAACCCATTCTGCCCATTTTGCACAGTATTCTGGCATATATTGTCTGAGTAATACATGCTCCAGCCACAGTGTTTAATTGTTCAATTAATATGAAACAGGATGACATCTTTGCATATTCAATAATACTGATCTAAGGTTAAAAATAAAAATACTATTTTGGCATCATTGGAAAGTGTCCGATTAACTCCACCATCAATCCAAAAAGTAATTTCATGAACAAGTGAAAATTTTTCATAAAGCAGAATATGTAGTTTTAGTATTCATTACATGAGTGTCTGGAATATACATTTCTCGGACTCAAATAACTACAGCCTCCTAGGTAAACTACATTTATAGAGCTATCTTCATCTTTAAATATTGTTTGCAGAGTCTGACTTCCAACTGTCAATTCCAAAACAAACGTCATCAAGTTCTGTCTGCTATCCTTAGAGAGTTACAAGAAGACAGAATACATGGCCCACTGTCTGGAGGACACGTCTGAGAGAATAAATAGGTTATGTAATGTGTCCCAAAGGGCAGCAAAATTATCTGCTGCCACTTCGACAAGTTCAAAATCCTGAAATCTCCCACCAACATAGCTAGCTCTAGGTCTTGTGAAAGTTGCAGCCATTTGGAGAGAACAGTTAGGGAGAGCCAAACTTTCTTAAAGTCTGTGTCACATTGCCATGCACACCACAAATCAGAGCCTAGATTCCAATCCCATACTATGTTCTATGAAGACACATATACTATACCCATAGAACTGACAGAATGTGATTTTTCTTTTTGACGACACAAACGATTTTTCATCCAAATAAACATTTCTGTTACTTAAAGGTTGATATTCTTCCCGTTGACCAAATTTGTTCCATCTAATCCATGAAAGTAATTATTATTTTTCCTTTGTCACTAGTAATTTTTGTTTTAGCATTCTGAACTAGCATATTAAAAAAGAAAAAAGGCAAAAGTAGTGATGGCTACAAGAACTTTCTTGGAATGAAATTCAGGAAAAGATGCCAATGTTGTAAAGATAAAAGCATGAGCAAGATCTCCACAGCAATACCTCAGGGTGCAATCAGCAAATCTACTGTGGTTACTGCTGTGGTCAGTTGGACAGCATGCTTGATATAATTAATCTGACTATATGTGCTCACACACTTTTTTAAAGGAGTCATTTATCAAGGTAAATCTGCTAGTATTTCCTCTTTGCTTAGAGATGAGACTTCAATTTTCCCCAACTGACTTGCCTATCCAAAAGATAAATTAGATAAAATTGGTTCTTAGAATTAAACAAATGCTGTAGAAACTTCTATTTGCCTGTAAAAGTTGTTTGACTACTCTTGCAGTAGAGTTAAAAAAAACACACTAACATTTTGTCAGGGTCACATTCTCAAGCCTACTGTCTTTCTTAGACTATCAAAAATGCTTGTTTAATAACCTATCCTAAATTAAAAGCAATCTTATCTAAATGTGTGGGTTGATTTGTAAACGTCGGGGGTCGTAAGGTCATAAGCGCACTCAAATGCTGTTCAAGAGACATTAATTTAACACTTTGTGAATCTCTAGGTTAATGAGTACCATGGCCGGAAGAATAAGCAATGCATTGTTTTTCAGGCAAGGAAAGCTGTTTTGAGCGTATAGTGTCCAGATTTGGCACTAACATAACTTATGTTGTGATTGGAGATGGCCGAGATGAGGAGCATGCAGCTAAGCAGGTAATTTCGCTCTGAACTTTATCTCATTTATCTTCCAGGAAAAGAAAGTTGCTTTGAACGAATAATGCAAAGGTTTGGCAGAAAAGTAGTGTATGTTGTAATTGGGGATGGTGTAGAAGAAGAGCAGGCAGCGAAAAAGGTAACCTGTCTCGAACAATGTTGGTGTGATACTTCTAGTGCAAGCCTTTTTGTTTGCATTCCTGTAGTTTGGCAGCTTGACAAGTGATTGACATTTATAGATGCAAATCAATAAGAGCATGAGAGAGTCAATGTTGACCTGCAAATAAACCATTTGGAGTCTAGCATTTTATGCCTGGAATTTGATAGGAAATACAGGATAATTCATTGTTATTTATTTAAATGTATGTAAATATATAAGAAGTATATTAATGCATTTAGACCATATATTTAACACACACACACATACAATGCACATAAAGATAGATTAAAAAACTCATGAGATATACCAGATGAAGAACTTTAATAAGCTCATAGCCCAGTCAGTGAGGGGGGCCCATGACTCTCAAATGTCACATGTTCCATATGAGTGCCTGGAGACAGATGGGTTCCTTGATAATAAATGCTGAAGACATACTTGATAGCTGAAAGAGAACTTGTAAGAGGCCTTCACCAGTATGGTTGGAATGAGTATATCATTCATATTTTTTGTGCCAACTTGTCTTAGAGTCTTACTGGCAATCTTCCTCCTTTCTAGAGGTTTCTCACATGTTTCAATGAGTCACTGGTATTTGAGGCTTTGAGCATACTCAGAAGATCTCATAGGCCCTACTGATTTAAATAAGGTTTTTATCTGATGCATATTTCTGATGAGGAATCAGGGTAGTTGTAAAATCACTAAGTGACTGGATCAGCATCAGAAGAGGAATGATATGAAGTTTGTTTTCCACACCAAACAACACAAACCTCTACGCTCTACTTTCTTCACTGAAGGGCCGCAAAATAAAAGAAACTTTTAGCTTATGACATTTTAGCTTATAAAGAGAATATTATACTTCTCATGTATGGGCTGTCTAAATCACTTTCTAATAAAGCCTCCACTAGACACACATATTGCAATGTAGACCCAATTTCTGTTTTCTATAGAATAATCAGAATGAACAGTTTCAGAGAAGAGTTTATGACCATAACAGAAAGATAAATGATTGATGTATCCAGTCAGTTCAAACCCAACAAACTGAAGGAAGGAAAAGGGTTCTACTTCAGAAGGTTTGCAGGCATCAGCAGCAGCTGTCCCCTAGATTCCCTGTGCTTTCCC
>CABHPQ010152034.1:0-20191 GCA_902168405.1 Peromyscus aztecus | reverse complement strand
TGCAGGATGCACTAGCGGGTGAGGCTGGGATGAGGTAGGAGTGGGGGAGGGGGCCTGAGAGGGCCACTCTTCTCACCAATCCGATGCCGACCCGTGATGCGCACAGGACCAGAACCCGACTTCAGGCGGAAGGTTACAGGTGGTTGGAGCTGGAAATCATCCAGACTCAGCTGGAAGACAAGAATGAAGGCTTGATCCACTCTGACCCACCCATCTTGAGATTAATACTGAAGCTCTCAAGGAATTCCACCGTACTCCAATGAATGGATGGCTACAACTCACCATGGGCTGGCAAGATAACCTGAGATTGGCCACAGGAACTGCAATCTCCTGGTTGTCGTGATCCCGGGCCACAACTTCCACCACATTACACTCGTCCTTGGCCCCCTCGGTAAGGCACAGCTGACAGGGTATACAGAACCTCAGTCTCAAGTGAGGGCTGACACCAAAGAGAAGGCATCTTACCCTAAAACCTGCCCAGTCTCGGGAGTACCCGGTCAGAGGACCAGAGAAGCAGCCCGTTGAGGGCAGCCCTAAGTGACTCCCAAGCCAGGGGTAGAGGGAGGGGAGATACGTAGATGTCCCCTAGCTCCCTGCATCTCCAACCCCTCTCTCCAGCCCCTCACCATGTTCAATGCCAGCACGTGTTCCGTATCATCCTCTTCCTCAACCTTGAAAGTGAAGGAGCGGGTGTGCCCGGAGAGCTCACAACCTGCAGGAGCCAGTGCGTTCGCAGCGTGAGAGGTGCACGCGTGAAGGGGACAGCGCGCGAGAGCGGTTCACTAACCCCGCCGACCCCTCCCACTCGGCCATGTGCCGGCGCGGGCTGGCCGGCCATTTATTCGCCTCACATCTCTTCCTTGAAACGCCTGGGCGGGCGTCCTTCTTGGGCCGTACAGGCCGCGGAGGGCTAGGGTTAGTTAGGGAAAGCGAGGAGCCCTCGGCCCACACCCACGTCGCACAGCCGCGATCCTCAGCCCAACGTCTCATTAGCCCCGCACCACCCTCTGCCACTCCTGTCCTCAATACCGAAAAAGAAACTATCCATCGTGACCGGAGCCGGGACCCTCAGGCCTCCCACACCCCCAGCCCGGGCTCGGCTCTCTTGGTTCAGGAACGCCAAGGCAGCTGCCGTGCCGGCGGCCATGCTGAAACGGCTGAGAAGCCCCGCCCCCCCACGCACCGAACGCGACACCTCGGCCAGTTCCGGCCCCGCCCATTAAAGGAGCCGTGTGCCGCGAGGCTCGGGCACCAGAACTGCCGCCTGGGCGGGGAGCAGCCTTCACAAGGACTCAGGCCTCAGAAGAAATTTTCAAGCATAGAATGCGGGCTTGACGTCAGCATCCTTTCATTCCCACGGTCCTGAGGACTCTCATTTCTCTAGCTCATCACATTCATTGAGACCCCTTCTTCCTCCCGGGATTGTTATGTAGAGATGTTAGTGTAAACCTGTTCTAGAGAAGTTGGGGTTCAGAGCAGTCATTTTTACCTTCCTGAGGAATTCCCACCCACACCTTTGCCCTATTAGCTGCCCCTTAGATAAGCTTCCTGATCGTGACGGACGCTGAGCAAAGGACCCATGCTCAGATGTGGGAATCAACTGCTGTTCCGATCATAGCTCCCACATCCCATCAGCTGAGGCACATCCTCATAAAACAGGCTACCTACCTACCTCCCACACCAATATCCCCCCATTTAAGGAGACTAACCCATGCACTCCCTATTGGATAGAAAAACTCAGAAGAGACCCATCTACTTTACAGATTTCAATTGTAGTGAGAGGGCAATTTACTTAAAAACAAATGTACTTCTCTGAGAAAAACTGGAAGTTAGATCTTTGCTGGGGAAATCCAGTCTACATTTAAATAGCTTTGGAGAGGAGATACCTGCGTTAGCTGAGGCATCGGAGATGAGAAAAAGATGGGAGAGCAGAGAAAAGGCAGCACACCATCACACAAATTCACTTCAAGTTTTATTTTGCCTCTTGCATGGTCCTCAGACAGTTTTACAGTTCGTTTTCTACAGAAACTGAGCTGTGATCCAAACAAATCAATGAAATGGTATTTCAACCTTAATATTATTCATAACCATGAAGTTGGCATAGCACTTTATCCTAGAATGATGATGGTATAGACCCGGACATGTTTCAGT
Source organism: Peromyscus aztecus (assembly GCA_902168405.1). NCBI lineage: Eukaryota > Metazoa > Chordata > Mammalia > Rodentia > Cricetidae > Peromyscus > Peromyscus aztecus. The sequence goes on along the minus strand of CABHPQ010152034.1, from coordinate 18,040 downwards.
TATGTTCAGATCATCCAGAGTGATTATTGAAAGCCAACATAAAATAAAAAGCAACTTGCTTAAAATTCCTGATTCCATATGAAACTGACTCGGAAAGCCTCCAGATAAAAGCTGTAACCCCACTAGGGATAGGGATGTATTCAGAGAAAGGTGAGGAACACTGAATGATCTTCATCTCTAGTAACGATTTTGCCCTTCACCTCAGCCTTCAAAACCAAACTTGATTTCAGTTTTCCAACATATCCTTATCACAGTGAGGTTTCACCCTAAGAGGCTGCTTCTTAGTAAGCACTCTCTCCTGGGCTTCAGCTGGAAGTCACTAGGTACACTAGATACAGTGCTAAATTTAAGACTATCTCAAAAGCTCACACTGGAGTTCTATAAAAGAAAATGTTTCAAGTTTCTTTTTCTCTCTCCCCACTCAGCTCAGAGTTCAAAAGCTGATGAAAAACTAGAGGGAAGACAACAAAATACTGCTGACACCTATGGAGAAGTCACTAGCTAGTCATGATTAAATCAAACGCGCAGAGACCACCTGCCAGCTCCATGCTCAAAACCCTTAAATTCACCAAATCTAAATTAAAATACACGAAGTTTTCAGAAGCTCTGATTAAAAGAAAAAGTATACTTATGGTAACATATACTTATTCTTTCTTTTAAAAATTAGATTACGAACATGCAAGAATTAAAGACTGATTCGATTAAACCAGTAGTTAGCAGGTCTGGAGAAAATGACAACTGTTCCAAGGGCAAACAGACCACACGTCAGTCCCTCTATTTACCCTTACTTGACAACAATGTCCAAACCTTTCACATGCAGCGGATCTGCTAGGAAGGTTAATTTCCAGAAGTAACTGCGCTTCCCAATAGATGTGAGTCATATGAAGTTAGACACTCCCCAAAATAGTCGTGGCCTATCCCTATGTGGGAGGCACTTTAAAGACAAATGTAAAGGAAATCTACCATCCACTGGTTTACATTATTGAAAGTGCCATCCTAAACCAACACCTTTCATTTTCAAAGGAAAAAAAAATATAAAAACAGTAAACAAAAAGAACAGTCAGGTTACAGCTAGTCTATATACAAAGAAATTTACAAGTTTGTCAATTTAGGCCTTTGCCACAAACAAATGCACATTTGTCCCTACAAAGCACAAGTGCCTGAATCAACATTACAGGAGATAGTTAGCCAGAGCTTTACAAAAAGCAGAAACATTGCCCCAAACTGGAATCCACTAAATCTTTCTCATTCCTGCCATGTCTCCAAAGAACAGAGACATCATTCAGCACATCACGGAGAATAAAGAGCGATCTTCATTACTCTTAGGAGAGAAATGCAACCACACTGGATGCAGAAAATAGGGCTGACTACATTTATTTAAGAACCTCTCCCTACAGAACCCCATAAGAGGTCCTGACACCTAACCCAAAGGAGGGGCACCCCACATCTGTTCCACACAGGCTATGCAGCAGTACTATCTTCTTCCAACCAGTGAGCAGTCTGAAAATGTGATGGTGAGTTTACAGTCATCTTGTTTCCAATTCAACCGGCTGATCTGTTGCCCCTGCAGAGACTGAACTGTGTGAAGATCTCCACCACCAACCACAAGGTGGGGCTAAGACTTTGGACAGTTCACAGTGCCAACAAATGTCACAGGCTTCGACCAAGTATAACCACATCCTTTGGAAAGCCTTCCATCTTTGCAATTTCAAAACAGCCTAACTTGCTGTAAAATTCCAGAATCCTTTTATCATCTGGTCTTACTTCACAGAAAGCCCCCCGGGATCCTAGAAATAAAACAAAATATTTTAAATGTAAGTAAATATATGATATAACCATGAATCATAATGTTTAATATAGATAACAGCTTTCTCTAACCCTAAATTTCATATCACTATTTTTAATTATTTATTTTTGGTGGTGCTGGGGTGACCGAGCTATAGTCCCAGCCTGACAATTGTGGTTTTTTTGTTTTGTTTTGTTTTTGGTTTTTCGAGACGGGGTTTTACTCTCTGTAGCTTTGTGTCTGTCCCGGATCTCACTCTGTAGACCAGGCTGGCCTCGAACTCACAAAGATTTGCCTCTGCCTCCTGAGTGCTAGGATTAAAGGCGTGCACCAACACCGCCCAGCTGACATTTTTTTTATAACTTTTTTTTAGAGACAAGGTTTCTCTGTATAGCCCTGACTGTCCTGGAACTCGCTCTGTAGACCAGGCTGGCCTCAAGTTTACAAGAGATCCGACTGCCTCTGTTTCCCATGTATTGGGATTTCATATGGTGCCACCACTTCCCAGCTTAAATTCTTTTTTTGTTTTTAAGATAGGGGTCTCACTGTGTAGCCCTGACTGGCCTTGAACTCACTAGAGTAGGCTCACTCTGAACTCAAGAGATCCACCTACCCCTGTGCTGGTATTAAAAGCATGTGCCAACACAGGTGACTTTAGTCAACAGTGAGTGAGTGAAATACTTTCCACAAAGAAAATTCCTTGAGAAATGGGCATGGAAAGTAAAGGTAAGTTCTTTTAGGAAGCCATGAGGCAGAACCTATTCTAGCCTGTCCCATGCCAATATGTCCGGAATGCTGAACACTGTTTTAAGGAATTACATGACAAAGTCAGAGGACAATTTGCATGAGTGGGCCCTCTCCACCATCTGGGTCCCAGAAACTGAACTCAGGTCATTAGGTTTGGCAGCAATTGCCTTTAATCAGCAGGTCCATGCATATTCTTCAGACATATTTAATGTCTGTGATATTTAGTCCTAAGTACACACGGAGAATTATCTTCTTTTAAAGTTAAATTATTCTGCAAAGTGGATGCAACTAATTCAAATAATATATAAATGCAACAGTGAAAAAGGTGTGTTCTTTTTATTTCTTCCTTTCTACAGGGTCTCACTATGCAGACCAGGCTGGCCTTGAATTCAGAGATCCACCTGCTTCTGCCTCCTAAGTGTTGGGACTAAAGTTATGTGCCTCCATGAATGGTTTACAAGATACATTTTTTATTATCAGTAGCTATCTGGGAGGCTAAGTCAGGAGGATCACAAGTTCAGGCAGGTCTCAAAACTGAGAGACACTGTCTCAAAAATGAAAAAAAAAGGGGGGGGGGCTAGAAAATTGGCTCAGTGGTTAAGAGCACTTGCTCTTTGCAGAGGACCTGGGTTCAATTCCTAGGACTCACATGGTGGCTCACAACTGTCTGTCATTCCAGTACAAGGGGATCTGACACCTTCTCATCTCCGAGGGCACTAGGCATGCACATGCATAGCACACATAGACACATGTAAACAAAACACATAAAATAAATATTTTAAAAAGAGGCGGGGGGGGGGGCGGCCCTCGAGAGATGGCTCAGAGGTTAAGACTGCTCTTCCAGAGGTCGTGAATTCAATTCCCAGCACCCACATGGTGGCTCACAACCATCTGTAATGAGATCTGGTGCCCTCTTCTGTGTACATAATAAATAAATCTTAAAAAAAAAAAAAAAAGGCTAAGGATGCAACTCAGTGGTGTCTGCCTATTGATGCCCTAGATCCAAATCTCCTATGGTGCAAAATGCAATAAAACAATTTGGGGTGTGGGTGGGCAGTGCTAGGGATAGAAACCAGGGCCTTGAGCATACTAAGTGTTTTACCACTGAGCTACACCACCAGACCTCTACAACTCTGAAAACGGCTTGATAAACTAGTTACTTTTCTACCAGCCAAGGGCTAGACTTTACTGAGACAGGTTCTTACTATGTAGTCTGGGCTAGCCTTGAGTGTGTAATCCCCTTACCTCAGGGTCTCAAATTCTGGGATTATGTGTACCCACAATGTTCAACCTTAAAATTTGTTCTTACATTTTTAAAAGGCTGCTTAAAAAATAATCAAGAACTATCACCTGTAGCCCTTAGAGTCTAAAACATCATCATGCTCTATACAGATATTTTTTTCACAGCACTAATGGTGAAGCAAGGAATTTTGCAAGGCTCCATTTATGTAATGTACTCCAACAAAAACTGCATCAAGTTTCTTCGTTAGATTAATTTAATTTTCAACTTTTATGGGCCTCTGAACAAAATAAATGTATTTCATGTGTTCATTTCTCATTGAAGCTCAAAATTAGTATTCATACTATAAGAGAACAAAAGCATTTTTCAATCATCACTGCACACTACTCAACTCTTACACCAGTACTAACTCAAAATAAGCAGCAGGCCAGACACAGTAGGTACCGACCCCAGCTACTTAAGAGGACAAGGCAGGAAGACAGCTTGAGCCCAAGAATTTGAGGGCAAGCTGGGCAATATATTAAGACCACACGCCATGCTGGGCAGTGGTGGCGCACGCCTTTAATCCCAGCACTCGGGAGGCAGAGGCAGGCGGATCTCTGTGAGTTTGAGGCCAGCTGGTCTACAAAGCAAGTTCCAGGAAAGGCACAAAGCTACACAGAGAAATCCTGTCTTGAAAAACAAAAAAACGAAAACAAAAAAGACCACACACCATCCCAAAACACACACAAACACCAAGGGGGGGGTCAGTATAACTGAAAAAAGTATTATTTTTCATAAAAATTATATGTGTGCATATGCCTCGGCATGCATGTGGAGGCCAGAGGACAGCTTTGTGGCACTGGTCCTTCTACTTTTACAAGGATTCTGGAGAATGAACTCAGGTCAGCTGGAGTTTTACAAAGACCCATGGGCCATGGCATGTATGTGGAAGTCAAAGAACAACTTCAGACGTCAGTTGTCTCCTTCCACTTTCCGTGGTTCTGGGGATCAAAGTCAGCAATCAGGCTGGCATCTTTGAGCAGCAAGGTCCTCCTTCATCCAGTGGGTGCTATTCCCCCCATTTTGTGTCACTGTCACCCTTCCCCAAACCCTGCTCTAGGACAGGCTGTGACAAAAAGGGCAAAACTAAATTCACTCCTTTAAAAAACTATAGGCCTGGTGAGACGTCTCAGTGAGTAAAGAGACCGCTACCCAGCCTACCAACCTGAGTCTGAGCCCCAGGACCACATGTAAAGTAAGAGCATCAACTCCTACCAGTTTGCTGACTTCTGCTCCCACACCCATAAACAAGCACAGTAACACCATCCCACAACTTGTACTCACCATTAGCCTTCAGGGAAGACAGGAGACAAGCCATCATGCTCTTAGCAACACTCGGGTCAGTGACTTTTTTGTGAATATCCATTTTTATCAGAGAAGGGAAGTTGGCAAGGAAAGTTTCTGGCAAGACCTCTTGCTCTTCATGGAAACTCAACATTATTTTCTGCAAAAACATTAGAATCTTTTTTGACTTTCAAGTTACTTTTATCTATATCTCAGAACTCAGGAAAGCAGTATTAACGTTTCCAGCACAGAGAGAATGAATTAGTTAACAATTCTAAAAGGTGTATCTATGGCCAAGTATGGTGGTGCTCACCTTCAATCCCAGTACTCAGTTCCAGACCACGTAGGGATAAACAGAAAGACCCCATTTCCAAAAATGAAAGACAGACGCATGCACGTACTAAGATCAAGTGATCAACTATCTAGAGGGCTTGACAGATGAGGAGTTAAGAACACTTCCTGCCTGTCTGAGAAAATGGGAACCCTAGGTCCGACTTGCCTCAAAGATATGAGCAGCAATAAAGGACACACTAATTCAACGCCGAGCTCTGGCTTCCACACAGCACACAGGTACACACACAGATTCATACAGACACATACAAAACTAAATCTTTAAGAACTGAAATGGGCCGGGCAGCAACAGCACACGCCTTTAATCCCAGCACTTGGGAGACAAGAGGCAGGTGAATCTCTGTAAATTCAAGGCCAGCCTAGTCTACAGAGTTCTAGGACAGTCAGGGCTGTTACACAAAGAAACTCTGTCTCAAAAAAGACAAAACTAAACTGGTTTGTTTAGACCAGCCCTGGTTGTTCAGGCCTGTACACCAGAGTCCTGTGAATTTAAAGTCAGCCTGGTCTACAACAGTGAACTCCAGGAGGGCTGAACTACACAAGGAGACTTAGTCTCGAGAGAGAAAGAGGTGATCTAACCTGGACAGAGGACAGTGACAAAAGACTTGCTTAGCATGTGTGAGGCTGGAAACTCAATCCTCTGCTACACACAGACTTTAAAAATCTGCTGGGTGGCAGTGGTGGCTCATGTCTTTAATCCCAGCACTTAGGAGGCAGAAGCAGGTGGATTTCTGTAAGTTTGAGGCCAGCCTGGTCTACAGAACCAGTTCCAAGGACAGACAGAGCTACACAGAGAAACCCTGTCTTAAACAAACAAACAAACAAAATAAAAATCTAAGGCTTGACATGATGACATACACTTTTAATCCCAGCACTTGGGAGTCAGAGGCAGGTAGATCTTTGCGAGTTCAAGGCTAGCCTGGTCTACAAGTAAGTTCCGGGGGCTCCCAGAAGCTGCAGAGCTGCAGAAGCATCACTGAAGCAAAGTGGACCCCCATTACCAAACTGGGCTGCTTGGCCAAGGACATGCAGATCGTTACCTGTAGGAAATCAAGCTGTTCTCCTAGTCCATCAAAGAATTTGAGATTACTGACTTTTTCCTGGGAGCATCCCTTAAAGGATGAGGGTGTTGTTGGTTTCTGACAGTGATCTGCTTTTTTGCAGATCCGGGCCAACCAGACCAGGCTTCGAGCTTGTCACTAATGGGAACTCACTCCAGTCCTGGTGGTCCTAGATGCTGAGCTCCAAGGAGGTAGCTATTGCTATCCAAGGGGCCATTACTTTGTCAAGCTTTCCATTGTCCTTGTGTAGAGAGGTTACAGGGGGTATAAAACTGGCAAGGCCCCCCAACTGTCCCATGCAAGGTGACAGGGTTCTGTTCCTGTTCCCTGGAAGCCTACATATCAACCAGTGGCTGCACTGCTGCCCAGGGCACCTTGGCCAAGGCTTCTTGCTATCTGATGATGCCCCCAGTCTTCAGACAGAGACTATGTTCACCAAGTCTCCCTATCAAGAATTCTCCAACCATCTTGTGAAAACTCATACCAGAATCTCCACTCCAAAGACCCAGGCTCCAGATGTGGCCACCACACAGGATTGTTATACAGGAAAAATAAACTGAATTAAGACTGTTAAAAAAGACAATCAGCTGCCAAGTGGAGGGTATTTCCTGTAACATTAACATTCGGGAGGTGGAGGAAGGAGCATCAAGAGTTCAAGGCTAGCCTCGAATTCCATGACAGCTTTGACTACATGTGATCCTGTCTCAGAAAAACAAAAATAAATGCTGGAAAGATGGCTCAGCAGTTCAAGGCTCTTGCTGCCTTCCAGAGGAGCCCCAGCACCCAGCCACATTTAATTCCAGGTGCACAGAATACACATAGACAAAACACCCCCCCCACACACAAACTCTTAAAATAATTCAAACAACAAACCAGGCAGTGGTGGTGCACGCCTTTAATCCCAGTGCTTGGGAGGCAGAGGCAGAGGCAGGCATTTCTGCGAGTTCGAGGCCAACCTGGTCTACAAAGTGAGTTCCAAGACAGCCAGGGATGTTATACAAAGAAACCCTATCTCGAAAAACAGAAAACAAAAAACAGACAAACAAAAAACAAATAAGCACTAAGATTATAACTGCGAGTACATCACACTAAAAAAAAAAAAAAAACAAAAAACGTGTTAGTCTACACAAGGCCATAAATTCAATCCTGATCAGCATAAAAGCAAATAAATAAATCTAGTTGAGAAAGCCCTGAAAAGCTGGGTGTGGTGGCACACACCTTTAGTCTCAGTACACAGGAGGCAGAGGCCAGCCTAGTCTACATTAGTTTTCCTTTAAAAACAAAAAACAAACAAACAAAAAACACTGTAAACTTTTAACTTTTTTGTTTTCTTAAGACATAATTTCCCTTGTCACTCTGGCTAGCCTGGAACTCATTGTGTAGACCAGGCTGGCCTCAAACTATCTGCCTCTGCCTCCTAAATGCTGAGAAAAAAAGGTGTGTGCCACCATACCTGATGATTTTCACATTTTAATTTCTTAAAATTATCATAATATAAAACTATTATATTACCTCAGCCTCTGAGAGCTCCTTGTCACCATTTGGCTTGGTGTACTTCTCCTGCATGAAGGGAATCCAGGAAATTTTACATTTTTTAATGAAGGGGGTCACATCTACAGTGCCCAAGGCATAACCACAAATGCCATCTTCATCTTCTAAGACGAAACAGTAATCCAGGCTGAGGGAAAGCAGCCCTCCTACTAACCTGCTCAGAAGGAAGGAAGCCAGAGTAAGCCTGTAAATTATTAACACAAAATTCACAATTCAGTGATACAAGGTCCAACTTTTTTCTCTGTGTAGCTTTGTGCCTTTCCTGGAACTCGCTTTGTAGACCAGGCTGGCCTCGAACTCACAGAGATTCACCTGCCTCTGCCTCCTGAGTGCTGGGATTAAAGGCGGGAACCACCACTTCGGGCAGGTCCAACATACTTAGTCTATGAAAACTACCTTTCCAATAAAAGACACTGAAAATTGACATACATTCATTTTCAGATCTAATGAAGACTGAACTGGAACTTAAATAGGCTTTCAGTCAACACCTCCCCTTAAGCTGCTATATGAAGTATCTATTCCCCAAACCCAACAGGCATTACATACTTGTCTCCAATAAGGTCCGGCTGACTCTGAAAAGGTAAGCCCACTCCATCATCATACATTTCTCTGCAAATCTTGTACACGGAAGCCTGAAAATATAATCTAGTTAGACATCACACCAAGACAAATGTCAAAAAGAATGAATATAAACAGCCATGTGTAGTGGTGCACAAAGGAAACTGAGGCAGGAGGATTGCAGGTTGATGAATGGGCCACATATTGAGTTTGAGACAACTATTAACCGTTTCAGAAAATAAATTACATATCTAGGAGGAGATTTGTGTGGTCTACTAGAATCGTCACCTGGGGGTGGAGTTGGGAGAATCACTTTTTGTGATTTGCACTTTTCTGATTTGTTATTTTTCAAGACACGGTTTCTCTGTTACCCTGACTGTCCTGGAACTCACTCTGCTGCCCTCAAACTCAGATTCGCCTACCTCTGCCTCCCAAGTGCTGGGATTAAAGGCGTGAACCACCCCCACCTGGCTAGAAAATCACCTTTAATATTACTAAAATGGGCATGAAGCTCCGTGGTGTGTGTGTGTGTGTGTGTGTGTGTGTGTGTGTGTGTGTGTATTACCTAGCATATGCAAGGTACTACACATTTGATACCTAGCACTGAAATCTCATTTATTAGGTCATACCGGTAAAACTGGTTAGAAGCAGCAGGGCATTAATGAAAACTGAAAACTCTTGCTAGAAACCTTTAGTTTTTATTACTTTTAAAACTGTGTATACTTGTCCACGTGAGGGCAGGTGCTCTGAGGCACCTCATCCCCAGGGAGCTAGTTACAGGCAGCTGAGAGCTGCCTGGAGAGGGTGCTGAAAAGACTGAACTTTGGTCCTCCTTTGAGAAGAGGATGGCTGTGTTCTTAACCACTGAGTGATCTCTCTAGTCTGATTTTGAAAGTAAACTGTAGATTCAAAAGTCAGTCAACTTTTTAAAAGACTCTCAAGCTTTTTTTTGAGGACAGGGTCTCACTAAATAGCCCAAGCTTGTCTAGACTAGATGCTCTGGCCTTAGACTCAAGTTCTGGGACTAAACGCCAAGGCCACAAGAACCTACTAGTTTTCCACTTTTTGCAGCAATAGTTCCACAATGCTTTAAACATGTTACTTTCTTTAAACAGACTGACTTTCTTTAAATAGCTGGTTGTCAAAAGCCATTTAGTATAGAAAATTAAAGGACATACAAGCGAAAATCAGTTAAAGATAACAAATAATTAAGACATACTGTTTTGTAATCCCTACTGTGAACCAGACATTTTATTTATTGAGCTTTTTTAGACAGGTCTCACTCTATAGCTCAGGTTGTCCTAGAACTCACTATGGCCCAAGCTGGCCTTGGCCTTGAACTTGCACCATTATTCTGCATCAGCATCTTGAGACTAGGATTACAACCCTGAACTACCAAAACCCATCTCTCATTTGACCTTTTAAATAAGTACTTCTCTGCCTCCCCTAAATACTAGGGATTGAACCCAGGAATTGTATGTAGTAGGCAATGAACTCTTACTATCTACTTATCCCCAGCACTCATTGAACTTTCAAGATTTAAAATTTTATTTATGTGTGTGTGCCTGCACCAGTGAATATATGCACCATATGTGCGCAGGAGCCCATGGGCCAAAAGGCAGCCCTCAATCCCTGGAACTGGGGTTATGGGCAGTTGTGAGTTGCCACATGGGTGCTGTGAACTGATCTCTGGTTCCTGCAAGAGCAGTATGTGAGTTTAATTAAGGAGCCATCTTTCCAGTTCAAACTTTTTTCTTTTAAAGACAGGGTCTCACTATGTAGCCCTGGCTGGCTTTGAACTCAGAGATCTGTCTGCCTCTACCTCTTGGGTACTGGGATTAAAGGTGCACCCCAACAGACCCAGCCTTTTGAGTTTTTAAAGGGAAGAATTAGAGGACTCAGCTCAAGTTATTAAAAGTTCTCAAGGAAGGACTGGAAAGATAGGTCAGAGGTTAAGAGCACTGGCTGCTCTTCTAGAGGTCTTGAGTTCAATTCCCAGCAACTACATGTTGGCTCACAACCATCTATAATGAGATCTGGTGCCCTCTTCTATTATGCAGGCAACAGCAGAATGCTGTAAACAAAAATAATAAATAAATCTAAAAATAAATAAAACTAAAGGAGGTAAATATGCCTTGGGCTCCTCCTCAAATTTTTACTAAATTTCTCTCTCCAAGGTTTTAGTTAACTTATTCAATCTCCGGTTGGTATTTTTAAGAGCTGGGAGTTCAGGGGCTGGAGAGATGGCTCAGAGGTTAAGAGCACTGACTGCTCTTCCAGAGGCCCTGAGTTCAATTCCCAGCAACCACATGGTGGCTCACAACCATCTGTAATGAGATCTGGTGCCCTCTTCTGGCCTGCATTCATACATGCTGTATACATAATAAATAAATCTTTAAAAAAAAATAAAAAAAAAGAGCTGGGAGTTCAGTGAGAATTCTGATCTGCAATTCCCTCCACCCCCAAAGGGCGGGCAGCATGTCTAAAGCTTGATGCTCAGATGACAGGCCTCTGGAAGGTCCTGCTGGACAAAGCAGACAAACTTCTGAAGGGTGCAGTGGACCGACTGACTGACTACGTCCTGGGAGTCGTGGGCAGCAGCTCCGCTTTGCCCTCCTCTGCCGCCGCCGCACCATGATGGAATGAGATGATGGAGCTGGCTGCCCAAAATTCCAACCATGAACCAAAACCAAAGCGTCCTTCGTTTTTCTTGGTTTTTGTTTGTTGTTGCTGTTGGCTTGTTTGTTTTTTTGAGACAGGTTCTTACCATGTAGCCTTGAATAGCCTGAAACATACTATGTAGACCAAATGGGTTTCAAAACCACAGATCCACCTGCCTCTGCCTCCCACGCCTTTGAAGGCTGATTAACACAAGTCTGATCCCTAACCCGTAAGTACACAAATAAATGAATAGCAGTGGAAGACACAGAAGTAATTCTTGTAACCATCTAATTCAAAGGAAAGCTGTAAATAAGCATATAACCATATACGAAGTTGATAGGCAGAAAATTACCTCATCTTTAGGAAAATAAGGTCTGATAGTATAAACTTTGGAGGTAGGAGTCAGTGGGGGTGGTTGAAAAAAGAGATCATTTGCCCCATCAATTGGCAACAAACGCTGCAGGAAGGAAGAAAAGGGAGACAGATTAGTGCTGAGAATACATCCATTTCTTTCAATGAGTGTGCACTGCAGATTACCAACTTAACATTAACTGGCTACTGCAGGCAGACCTAAAGAGGAGGGGGCACTACACTTTACTAATATAATACCTCTTTCCTGGGGAAGGGGTGTTTCAGAATAGAAATTACCCAAACTGACTCACACAGCTTTAATGGCATATTAATAGAAATTTAATTTTATAATCAAAACAAAAAGACTACTCCAATTATGACATAAATAATCTGTTTTAAAAACCAATCTTAAATGCACCATCTTTCTACTACAAGATGGCAGAACAGACTGTGAGGAGGAGAGGTTTGGTCTGAAGAGGGTTATCTGTCCAGGAGACGCTTTATCCCCAAAGCAATGCGCTTCAGTTTGCTGTGCGCAGCAGAGCACCTGTTGAGGGAGAAAAGTAGAGCACCCGAAAGTCCATGAACAAATCCCGACAGCAAGAATATTTCCTTCTTTATTTTTAAAAACATCTGTACTTCTTAAGTAACCAAGGACCACCCTTTAAGCCCTTTACTTTCCACTTGCATAATAAGCCATCGTTTTTGCTCATGGAGTTTCCACTGGCAGACAAGCATGCGCGCATTGTGCATTGCGGGCGCAGATTAAATGCTGTGCGACCTGCAAAGAAACAATGTGAAGTGTGTACCTAGAGCCGCTGCGCTTCGCAGGCGCGGGGGGATTGACAGCATCTCCTTCAGAAATTACTGTGAAAGAGGAGGAAAATTTGATTTAAAATCCAGCTATGTAACTAAATTGAATTTGGGACTAGAAAGCCTTCGGCAGACCAATCCTTCCAGCCATCTGATGCGCAACATAAGGTTTCTCATAAAACAAAGAAAAATGTCAATTCAGTTGTGAATTCATATTGATACCTGGAACTCTCCTGCTAGACCACCTCTAAAGGCCCAGGGTTCTTGGTCTCCAATTAAGAACTGTGCTGAAGAATGACTACGACACCCTGTTGAGATCAGATCCAAGCGGAAAACGTTACGAGAAAGGGGATTTCCTGGGGTCTCAAATGTCCAACAAACTAACACACACTGGAAATAACTCTCTAAAAGTACTAATCCAGGGTTTCAAGGCAAGGCTGTGATAATAATTATTTTTAAATTTATAATGGCATTTCAATACTTCAATATTCCTTCCTCTGATTAATGGAAACCACTATTATAAGTTCTAAGCTTTAATTACTGGAAGGAATAATTAGGTTATCCAAGTCAAGTTTGTATATTCCTCAAGCACAGCAATAAGTTAAACAGCTGCTTATCTCTATGAATTCTGTAACTATAAACTGAAATGAAATAGACATTTTATTATCACAGCCCATGAGGAACTGAATTAAACCTGTCTGAAGTCACATTTTACATTTTGGGAAGGGTACAGGAAAGGGAAGTTAATCTTGTCAGAAAACTGAAGGTCAGCAGAATACTGTTGACAAAAATAAACAATGAAAACTGTGGTTTTCATGGACAAGGACAATCTAAATTCAGACACAGCCAATTAGAACAAGAGTCTGTCAAGATCTAAGAACAGGGAAGAGCCAATTACTTTTTCTACTTGGTACTGAGCTAAAACACACTTTTCGTGGAAGTGTGACAGACAGCAGAGGTTCTTCTACTCGTCTGCTACCATGTCTGCAGTGCGATGAACACACATATATCAAGGAGCAGGCTTTGAGGCCCAGGTGTCCGTTTTTTTAAGGTCATTGCCAACCAATCTCACAAGCAATAAAGCCAACAATCAAGAGAATTAATAGCAAATGTTTGGGAACTAACTAGAAATGGCCTGCCTGGTTTTCTGACAAGATACAGCAGCGCACATAGTTCTTTTCCATTGGAAGACAGCATTCTACCTCCTGTTCAAGTTAACAGTCTCATCAGTACAAGACACAGTGTGCTAGTCAGACAGTCCCAAAGCAAACCAAAATTTTGTTGACAATTCAGCCCATTAAGAGATGTGTCTAGGTTTGTTATGTTTTAAGGGTAGGGTTATTTATTTAAAAAAAAAAAGGGGGAAAAACAAACACAAACCTATAAAATGTAGTATTTGTAAAATGAGCGTGAAATGGGTCAAAATTTAGACTACAAGAGCTTGCCCCATTCCGTGATTCACAGTGATTTACACTGTACAGGAAGAAAACAAACAAAAACAAAAACCAAAATACTATGCTTCTCAAACTTTAAGTTCAGCCAATTTTCCCTACCCTCCACTTTGAGACTCCAGCATAACTAGCACTTCCAACTAGTACAGTAAAAAGCTGCATGTACGAAGAGCTGTGCAAATGAAAACATGGTTAATGCCTCAGACGCTGCGCAAACGTGACTTCAGTTCATGTCTAATGCCCTAATTTCTTCTACCTGAGCTACCTCACAGATAGTCTTTCAACTTAAACTAATTAATCATGACGCGCTGTGAACATCTGCCGCTGTCCATCCAATAGCAGTAGACACTTGTGCTGAGGATTCTCCCATCTGTACACAATGGGGAAGAAGATAATAGAAGTCGTTAGTAATCAAAAGTACTGCATGGCCACATTCTTTAAAGGACTGAATGCCAGCTGGACTGGAGAAAGGAAGAAAATGAAGGATTCTAATCATGAGCCCCTGAAATTGGTCATGAACATACTCTCCCTGTCACGGACATTTGCACAACTACACAGATGTGATGGTAGTTATTTAAAACTACCGTGTTCTGGCCTTGAGGCTGCACCAATGGGAAAATTATTCTCAGGCAAACATAGCTTGAGAAGAGACAGAAACAATACTGGACATAATAAAATTTAACTTTCAGTAATTCTTGAATGGAGAGGAGGTGATACTGAAGATTAAACCTTCAAATACAATATTTTAAGTGATATATTCTCAAGCTCAATAATCTGGATTTCAGGTTCAAAATTCCTAGGGGCCTTTGAGACTTAAAATGCAAGTCCCTGTAAGGGTTAAATAAGTCCCTGGCAAAAGGCCGGGGAGGCAAGTGCTGTCATCCAACAGTCAGTACAGAGATTCCCCAGGAGCCTAAAGAGGCGTCTCCTACCCAGACAGAGCCTTCCGTGAAGGAATCCTAGGTAGAGACTTCCGTTAGGGCTGCTATGCTAATACACAGAACACAAGGGAGTTCTCATAGTTTCTAAATCAATAATCAGAGTCTTCCTTTTTCATATGTAGGAGCCCAAAGGCATATAGGTGGAGAATTAGAACTCTGACTATTCGGGAGCTGACTGTGTCCCAGCCCATCTATTTCACAACTAAGATCAGGAAACCCCAGCGCAGTGTTTGCGACCACTATGAAAACTGACCCATCAGTTAGCTTTGCTGCCTGCTGTGTTGTGAGTCCATTGCACTGAAAACCTGGAAATGAAATGAGGTCCCTGGAGAAACCTGGCCATGCTGGTGCTTTTTCTTTCTTTCTTTCTTTTTTTTAAACCACCAAGTTTGGGAATTTCCAAAAAGAAAAAAGAAAAAAAAGGAAGCACAGAAAAGTCCACTGGACGAAGCAGAGCTGATAGGGGACTGTAATCTGCATTCCACGCTAAAATCAATTACTTGGTAGAGGAGGGATAAAGAAACAGCCACATGAAGTAATAATACCAAGTAGCACCAGAATAGCCTTCCACTAAAGCTCGCATGCGCACAGGGCTGGGAGGACGGCTTCCTCTGGCCAGGCCCCTGGGGTAATTGCAGCAGTTGTTCTAGTAAACACAGCACTAACGTTACCAAGACACAGCAAGCAGCAGGAAGCTTACAGAGTCACATCTCATAGAGTCTCATCTCCAAATCACGTCACCGGAGGACTCAGGACTCCATCCAGGAAGCATTCAGTCAGAGCATGTTAAAGTCAGTACGTTCTAACATATTTTCAAGGTATTTATGGAATTAGCCCAAGGGAGAAAAATTAACATGCTTATCAAAATTACTAAAACTTTGGAGTTTTTCAACTATGTTTACCTTTAAGAAAATCTAGGCAAAGAAATGAAAAACATGGAAACTTGCCAATTCCCTAAATTGTTTTCTCCCTGTGGGATAATTTTTGAAGTACAATACACATGAATGATGAAGTAAGATTATTGCTGCTGCACCCACCTAACCACTGTACAAAAGACTTCACCATAGACATTATACTCTTGATATCCCACACATAGGAGTACATGTCATAAAGGATTGTCCTGTTGGCACAGTTGGAGAGCCGGGTGAACATCCCCATCACTAGTGCACACATCTCTTCAAATTTGGCTGCTCGGGACCGCCATTCTTCAATCTATACAGGATTAAAAAGAAAAAGGATGCAACAATTTTCAGTTTAACAAAATAATCTAAGAGTTACAAACTGAGCTGTTTATCAGGCACATGCAATTTATCTTAAACATTAGTGAATCACTGGTTTCAACTCTAGAGAGCAATTAGTTTATCTCCCCAAACTGACAGAAAATACCTATGATACTTTCCTCCATTTCTAACTGGCAAGCCAGACAAAGAAATGGAAGGTACAGATGTAGCAACATCCCCCCCACTTCCCCACCCCTCCACCCCACCCCCCGGCTCCTTTAAAAAACACGTTCTACACTAGGTCAACGCTACACCTGTCCCCAGTATATCCATGTGAGTCTCGAGAGTGGAGAGGTGGCTGGCAGTTTACTGCACCTGTCACTCTCGCAGGGGACTCAAACTTGTTTCCAGCACCCACATGATGGCCTCACAAACACCCCTAACTCCAGCCCCAGGAGATGGGATGCCCTCTTCTGGCCTCAGGCACACATGTGGTGCACATACACACATTCAGCAAAACATTCATACATATGAAATAAAAATAATTTCCTCACAGTAATGTGGCTGAGGGAAGAATTGGTCACTTTTTCCTGCCCCCCCACCCCCCCCACGCACCAGGGTTTTTTGTTGCTGTTTTGTTAGAGGCAGGGTCTCATGATGTAGTGGAAAATGACCCTCAACTCTGTGGTGAGAACCACCACGCCAGGTGTCCATGGATGCTTCTTTGTTGCAGGTGAGGGGCTTCCACAATCCCACACTTGGGGGAACTGAGGCAGGAAGCCTGCCTTGAGGGGAGGCCAGATGGCACTCCATGGAGAATCTGTCTCAAACCCAGCACCCCACATTAGGTGGCTCACAACTGTTCTAACTCTAGCTGCAAGGGATCAAACGCCTCTGCTTCTGTGGGAACCTGTATTCACGCTCCTGTATGTGGACACAGACAGACCTACACTCAAGCTACAAATAAACCTTAAAGCTAGGCGGTGGTGGCAGACACCTTTAATCCCAGCACTTGGGAGGCAGGTGGATCTCTGCCAGTTCCAGGCCAGCCTGGGAGGGAGGGGGAGGGAAGGAGGGAGAGAGGGAGAGAGACAGAGAGAGAGAGAGAGATCTCTCCAAGAAAGCAAGGTCTTCGAAAACCAACCAACCAACCAACCAACTTTAAACTGTTTCTTTAGGCCTTGTAAACAAAAACCTCCACACATCACCAGAATCAGGGAGGAGTATGAGGGAGGAGCCAACAAGGGCCACGGGGCACACTTACTTTTTCAGAGTCTTTGCCTTTGCAGTTGACACTGACCACACTACTGTTAGCACGAAGCCACTGAAACTCCCGTAGCATCTGTGCTCCCTTGGGTCCATGCTCATAGGGAAGGTAGAAGAGATCGGCAAGCAACTGCAGGTCCTCCAGAGTCACGGGCTCCGCGGTGTACAGAGGCTTCTCATTTGGACCTGGCACAAACTGCTCCTTGTTTGTCTGGTCATCAGTCTGCATAGGGGCAATGTCGCTAATGCAATCCTCCTGCATAGACATCTCTGGGGACTTGGATTCGGTCATGCTCTCCTTATCCGTGTCCATTGGTTTCAATTCCTCTGCCATTTTAGCCTCAACAATTTCAGTTAGTATTTGATTGTCACTCTTGTGCTCTGATTCTTCTTGCTTCTCTACCACCATATCCATGGGTTCTTCATCTGGTTGTTTCTTGTCTTCCTCCTTGGTCAGAGCTGAAGGCTCACCACTCAAAGCTGCTCCCTGGCTCATAATGGGCTCCTGGTAAACTGTCGTGACCACAGTGGTGGCATTTAAAGAGGGTGCCGCAACTAAAGGAGCCCCGTCCACTACATTTGCCTTAGCGCCACTGTGTGCAACCTGCCTGCCTACCAAGGGGAGAAGGGAAACAAAGGCAATCAAAACTAGAAACACAACAAATCAGACTTACTAGACTTTATGTACATGCCTGTATGTGCATACAATAAACCAGT
>CABHPQ010152032.1:20315-38138 GCA_902168405.1 Peromyscus aztecus | reverse complement strand
CTTAACTGAGAAAATGCCTCTATCAGATTTTCCTGTGGCCAAATAACCAGTACCTCTGTGGTCTCTGCTTCAATGGTTATGTCCAGGTTTCTGTTTCATTTCCTGCCCCAATTCTCCTCGATGACAGACTGTAATGTGCAAATATAAGTCAACTAAATGCTTTGCTCCTCAAGTTGCTTTTGGTCCTGGTATTACAGCAATAGATAGTGTCTCTAGTATATGTGGGCCAGTGTGCATGCACGTGAGTGTGCAAATGTGTGGCACCCACAGGTTGATAGCAAATTTCTTCCTTAGTTGCTCTCCACTTTGGTTTTTGAAACAGAGACTCTCACTGGACAATTTGCTCACTGATTGACTAGACTGGCTAACCAGTACACCTAACAGTACTTCTGTTTCTACCAGTCTCCATGCTATGGTTATATATGTGTAACAATTCCTGGTTGTTTGTTCATCTATCTATCTATCTATCTATCTATCTATCTATCTATCTATCTATCTATCATCTATCTATCTATCTATCTGCTATCTATCTATCATCTCTCTCTTTCTTTCTCTCTCTCTCTCTATCTGTCTATTTATTTATTTATTTTAATGTGGGGTGCTAGTGATCTGAACTCATGTGTAACAATTCCTGGCCATTTATTTATTTATTTATTTATTTATTTATTTGTTTGTTTATTTGTTTATTTATTTTAATGTGGGGTGCCTGCAATCTGAACTCATGTGTAAAAATTCCTGGTTATTTATTTATTTATTTATTTATTTATTTGTTTGTTTGTTTGTTTGTTTATTTTAATGTGGGTGCTTGCGATCTGAACTCATGTGTAACAATTCCTAACCATTTGTTTGTTGTTGTTTATTTATTTTAATGTGGGGTGCTTGCAATCTGAACTCATGTGTAACAGTTCCTGGTTATTTATTTATTTGTTTATTTATTTATTTATTTATTTATTTATTTTAATGTGGGTGCTTGCAATCTGAACTCATGTGTAACAGTTCCTGGTTATTTATTTATTTGTTTGTTTGTTTATTTCAATGTGGGGTGCTTGCAATCTGAACTCAGGTCTCCAGCCTTGTAGGGGCAGTCACTTTACAAATCAAGCATTTCCTCAGCCCTGGACTTTTATATTTTGCAAACTCTTTAATCAAGTACTTACAAACAGTTTTGTTTTATTTTATCCAGAATTTCTTAGTATTTGGATGAGAGTAGTCATTCATCAACCTAGTCTTCTACATTGGCCAAATTATAGTTGTAGCATTTTCAAGATGACAGAATTTTGCATGTCTGAAGCTTAACAGACTGCATGATCTAAGATTTACTGTATTATTGATATTTATAATTGATATATTAATAGAATAATTTGCATAATGTCAAATGGACCTCAAACTGCTGTTGTAGAAAAGTATTTTGAGTATATCCTTTAGCTTATTTCCACACAATGTTCTTTGATTTTTGGCACAGGCTTGATTGACAAGGGAATGCAAAGTTCTTGGATTGTTTCCTGAGGATCTAGGCTTCTCTCTAACACTCTCTAAATTTTGGGAACAAAGTGAAGCCCAATAAAGAACCAGGGTGGTGAACAAACAGAAGCCATAAACATCATCATATACTTAAGTAATATGCCTGTAATCAACCAAAGCAGATGTTGCAGGAAAACAATGCAAAGCACATAGCCATAGTTTTCTTTAATTAATAAAAGCATGTTACAGTGTTATAAAAATAATAATTGAACTGTATAAGGGACTTGGAAACAGTGATTAAGATGTGAGTTCTAAATTATTTAGCTTTTTTAAAAATTTCAAGCCTTTATATATATTGTCATATCAAGAAAAATGTGCTCTTTTTAATAAACAATACACTTACTTATGATTACAAAAAATAGACATTTCCTAAAAGCAAAATAGGGACACTTAAGTATGCTTAGTTTCCTAAGCCTGAGAATATATCATTTTCATTAAAAATGTTGATGCAAATAAGAATAATAGCACAGTAGTAACCAGGCTATATTCTGAGAAAAAATGATTAGTTATAAATGATTTTAGTATTAATAGTAAAGAATAAAAATAAACTACATTCTTTTCAATAATCTAGAAGTAAAAATTGAGCTAAAAAATAGGAATTTGGATAAAGCAAAAATAATCCATTAATAGAATTAATGTAAAGAACAACAACTAACTTATTCTAGAAATATAATAATACACACATAGTATTAATGAGAAAGAGAAAATAAATAGAAATACTAAATCAATTTAAAAATAGAATAATAACTAAATGGAAAAACCTCAGTAGAATAGTTTGTGTTGAAAACATTATAAATTATAAAATTCTCAATAAACAGTAATAAATGTAGATAAGCAAATGAACATATTTGGTTTATATATAATCAAGTATTCTTTTTATTTTATTTTATTTTATTTTATTTTACAATACCATTCAGTTCTACATATCAGTGACGGATTCCCTTGTTCTCCCCCCTCCCGCCTCCCTCCCCTTCCCCCCAGCCCACCCCCCATTCCCACCTCTTCCAGGGCAAAGCCTCCCCGGAGGACTAAGATCAACCTGGTAGACTCAGTCCAGGCAGGCCCAGTCCCCTCCTCCCAGGCCGAGCCAAGCGACCCTGCATAAGCCCCAGGTTTCAAACAGCCAACTCATGCAATGAGCACAGGACCCGGTCCCACTGCCTGGATGCCTCCCAAACAGATCAAGCCAATCAACTGTCTCACCCATTCAGAGTGTGTACATATACACAATAGAATACTACTCAGCAGAGAAAAACAATGACATCATGAGGTTTGCAGGCAAATGGATGGATCTAGAAAAAATCATCCTGAGTGAGGTAACCCAGACTCAGAAGGACAAACATGGTATGTACTCATTCATAGGAGGATACTAGATGTGGAGCAAGGATGACTGGACAGCTACTCACATCACCAGGGAGGCTACCTGGAAAACAGGACCCCAAGAAAGACACGGGGATCACCCAATGACGGAGAAATGTTTGATCTTCATGAACAGCCTGGACATAAGTGGGGTAATGAAGGGCAAGGGTCGAGGTAAAGAGAACTTGGGGGAGCGGGAGACCCCAGCTGGATCAAGAACAGAGAGGGAGAACAAGGAATAGGAGACCATGATAAATGAACACCACATGAGAATAGGAAGAAGCATAATCAAGTATTCTTTATTGATTAAACTTCATCTTGAAGTTTTTACTGGCTAGTTCTTCACACTATTCTTAAACTATAAAACTATTCTAGATATTTGCACAGGAACATTCAATATGTAGCATATTTATTTCCCAATCAGAAAAAGCTAGAAAGAAATATAGCCTACTGTCTACAATAACTTAAAATAATGGTGTCTAAAACAGTCTCCAACTCTGGCCAATTTGTTGTATCTCTACTGAGAAGAGTGCTTGCTGAAAGCCAAGAGATGTTGACCTTCTTTATACAAGGCAGAGATTTCTCCTAAAGTAAGCCCAAGAGTCCTTGAAGGAGAAGCCGGTAACCCTCTGTCTTCAGCTAGAGGAGCATGGCAGTTATGGAAGATGTGGGCTTTCATTGTAGATTTCACTAACAAAGGAAATCAAAGAAGTCCAACTGAAAGGTAACATTATGTCATTGTCACGGCCTCTAAGATCTCTCCAAATAGATGTGGCTGCCTGGAGTGAGGCACTATGACCCAATGAAAGGAAAAAGGTCATTGCACATTGTCATAGGAAGCTCATAGAACAATAATAAAAGTAATAGGAATGCAATCTTTGTTATTAATTAGTGTGGGACAGAGATTTTTCTAAGTTAAATATTAACCCATTTAATTTCCATAATAGCCTATAACACAGTTCTTATCTCTACAAGTGAAAGCAGACAGACAGACAGATGAGCACACATATACACATGCACTCACACAGACACACACAGACACACACAGACACACACACACATACACACACACACACACACACACACACACACACTACATAAAAGTAAGAAAAGACTCCTTATGAAGAAGGGAGAGAAGAAAGGGAAATGCGAGGTGAATGCGATCAAAATGCATCATATACACACAAGTAAAATTTAAAAGAATAAATTGAAAACTATCCTGAGAAAGCAGACACTGAATTAAAAATTCTGGCACAACGTCAAGGAACTAGTAGTCAGCAGTGTTGGTATTGAAATCCAAGGAGTAAATTCAGAAGCTGAATTTTTAACTACTTTCTTCTGGCTCCCCTTCCAGGAAATCAAGCAGCTTTTCTCCAGAACACTGAAAGATTTAAAGGGAAGGTGAAGGAAATTTCAGTTGAAGGGGAGGCTGAGACAGCCAGCACATAGTCATTTCCTGTGCAGACCATTCTTGTATTTCTCTTTAATTTAGTTTTTTTCGTCTCACTGGAGAGTGATTCTAAACTCTAGTGCTATCCTAATAAGGACACAGGGGATTTTTACTGTGGGTGTTTGCTACATGCTTTTCACAGGATATTGTATCCTGGTAGATGGCTTAGAGTCCATGTGCCTGAGCCATGGTTTGATGTCTCTTACAAGAAACTTGCTAATGTTGGGAGGAGGGCTGGCAAGCTGGGTCTTCCCTGAACTGAGTCTAGTTTATTTCTGCCAAGATGACCCCTTTATTAGGGGAGCCCTAGGTGGGAGGAAAGTTAAGTCTAGGTGCATTGGTCAGAGGGAGTAACACAACAAAAAGCACACAAAATATCAGAATCAGATTTCTGCTCTTAGGTTCATGAGAGAAAAGAGGCACTGATGGGAGCAAATGGGAAGTCTAGTGTTAGCCGAGTGCTCAGCTGTCGTGATATTTTATCTGTGTCCCCCAATAAAATTTATCTGAGGATCAGAGGAAAAAACCAGCCACTCTATTAAAAATAGAAGTCAGGCAATGGTAGCACACACCTTTAATCCTATCACTCGGGAGGAAGGGATCTGTCTGGATCTCTGTGAGTTCAAGGCCACACTGGGAACAGAGTCAGGCATGGTGGCACATGCCTTAAATTCCAATACTAGTTAACCATGGAGGTCTGTACAGACAAACAGGAAGTGACAGAGTTGGGCAGGAAGAGGAAGTGATGTAGCTGGACAGAGAGAGCAAACGAGATAGCAGAACAGAAAGGCATATAAGCTTGGGTATATAGGAAGTAGGTCTCTCTTTGGAAGCTGAGGGTCCGTAAGGTGAGGCTGGCTTGTGACTTTTCCTATTCCTTTGATCTCTCAGGTTTTAACCCTGATATCTGGCTCAGGGTGTTTTATTTAATAAGACCTTTTAAGATTCATGTTATACTCAGCCAATGGTAAGTCTAGAGTTAGCAGAGTGCTCAGCCAATGGGCCAGGGAGTTAAGAGATGGGTAGGATGTGTGATCTGAGACCTTTTTGTTGAGTTCAGGATATTATCTGAGAAGGGTTCTCAAGGCAGTTGGCTGAATTAATTTCCACAGATCCAGGCCCTGACTCTCTGGAAACTGTGAACAATTTAGTACTCCAAAGATTAGAAAAGCACAGGGGGAAGGTTATATAAGGGGAGAATCTGAAAAGCAAATTGAAAAGGCTCAGAAAAGAAAATGAAGTCAAACAAAGAGGTATGGGGTTAAAGGAAAAACAAAAAAATAAATAAATAAAATGAATAGAAAAATCAGTAAAATGTCAGACAGAGCAGGTAGCTTTGGGAAAACTCACTAAAACGATCAAACTAAATGTAATAAGTATATAGTATCATATATAAAGGATAAAAGAGGCCCAGTATATGCATATTTGATTTTTAAAATGAGAATATATGTTTAGGATTATAATAAATCCTGTTGTTGGTTTTTTTCCTTTAATAAGTATAAAGTGTTCTTTCTTATCATTTTTGATTGGTTTTGTTTTAAAATCTACTTTGTCAGATATTAGATAGTAGATATTAGCTCTTGCTTATGCCTATATCCTGAAATGTTTCCCCTATGTTCATCCAGCTGTTTCAGGGTTTATATTAAGGCTTATATTATATTAAGGTTTATATTATATTGATCCATTTTTAATTTATTAAAAAACACTTCCTTTTGGTTTTTTTTTTATATTTTAACTAATTTTATTTGAAGACCAATGAGACAGTCTGTGCAAGACTGGAACCTGACATTGATCACCATATGAAGAGGGGCAAAAGTAGACCCCACAAAGTTGTCTTCCAGTTTCCATATATCTGTCATGGCCTAAAAACCTATAATCACATTACACACACACACACACACGTAACAGAAATGTGTTTTGTCTGTTTTGTTTTGATTTTAATAAATCTCATTGCCATTACATTATCTGCATTTCTGGACAATCCCCTGAAAGGCAGTACTTCAAGATGATGTTTCTTTTATTTTATTTTATAATTTAACTTAATTTTACATATCTGCCACGGATTTCCCTGTCCTTCCTCCTCCCGCCCCCCTCCTCCCAACCTATCCCCCATTCCCATCTCCTCCAGGGCAAGGACTCCCCTGGGGATTCAGCTCAACCTGGTAGATTCAGTCCAAGCAGGTCCAGTCCCCTCCTCCCAGGCTGAGCAAAGTGTCCCTGCATAGGCCCCATGTTCCAAACAGCCAGCTCATGCACTAAGGACAGGTCCCCTCATGCACTAAGGACAGGTCCCGGTCCCACTGCCTGGGTGCCTCCCAAACAGTCCAAGCTAATCAACTGTCTCACTTATCCAGAGGGCCTGATCCAGTTGGGGGCTCCTCAGCTATTGGTTCATAGTTCATGTGTTTCCACTAGTTTGTTTTTGATTTATGTGTATGAATATTTTGCTTGCAAACACACATGTGCACCATGTGTGTGCACTGCTCAAAGAGGCCAAAAAACAGTGTCAGATCCCCTGGGACTGGAGTTAGAGATGATTGTGAGCCATCAGTTGGATGCTGGGAAACAAAGCAGGTTACTCTGGAAAAGCAACCAGTGCTCTTAATCACTGAGTATCTCTCTAGCTCCCTTTGTTAACTTTTAATTTTTATTTTGTTTGTCTGTTTGTTTTTTATTTTGAATTTATTTTTGTGTAGGGTGAGAGAGATGCATATGGATATCTAGTTGCCTGTTTGTGAAGGTGTCCTTGTGGATAGTTGTTTTAAGTTTTTTGTGTTTCTTTGTTGAATTTTGTTTATCTCTTGGGATGAAAGTATTTTTCATTCACTCCCTCTCTACTCTTTCTTTTTATTTTTTATGTGATGCCTTCTGGTGATGTATTTTCACTTTTATTTTTATTCCCTGGTGCTGTTTAGTGCTGAAATATGACTGTGGTAACAGCTATAGTAACATACACAGAAGACATTGTACACTTTATGTGTAGTTCTGATAAGGTTCAATGTCAGTGGCGCTGGGATCCTGGTTGGGAAAAATGTACCTTTTAGTTCTCTCTTTCCTTTAGAGCTAAGTGTTCCAATATTTAAGTAGTGAAATGAGAAGAGACCAGGAAGAGGCAATGAGGAAAATGAAGTAAGAGTGAGAAAGAAAATGTGTGAGTTAGAGATTTGAAAAGTGGTAGGAAAAATGTTGCATTGTAAATGTACAGAAAGAATGGACAGCGTTGTAAACTATGATCATAAGGGCAGTTTATGTTTAGACAACATGGTGTGGATATGATATCCTGTATGATTCAGCTAAAACTCGGCTGAATGACACTAGACATCCTATTGGCTGGGAGTCAGAACAAAACGGCTGGAATAGGCTATCCCAAGAATCTTGAAACAAACAGTGATGGTATTTGTTACAATACTATTTTGGAAGAGTGTCATTTTTGTGTAATTCTGTATAAATATGGTCTTGAGGTCAGAGTGTTTGCTCTTCATCAGCCTGCCTGTGTGTGTCTTCCTGTAGGTCTGTGTGCTTACCTCCATGTGGCCCATTTGTGCCGGTGTGTGCCTGGGTGCCTGCTGGCACATGCCTATCTCATTCATGACGGCTGTCTAGTGGTCTTCACTCTGAGTGACTAAATCTGTCTTTCCTCCCTATGTACGGCTTTCACAATCTCTCCAATATCCTCTCCTCCCACAACCACCT
This sequence comes from Peromyscus aztecus, assembly GCA_902168405.1. NCBI lineage: Eukaryota > Metazoa > Chordata > Mammalia > Rodentia > Cricetidae > Peromyscus > Peromyscus aztecus. The sequence goes on along the minus strand of CABHPQ010152032.1, from coordinate 30,115 downwards.
TCTTCTCTTAGCATCAGAAAATGAACCTCACAAACTCATTTAAGATTTATCCAGAGAGATTCAAGCTAAAACACAGCCACTAAATAAAGAATAGAAGTATAAATACTAAAAAAGTATAAATAATAAAATAAAATAAAAATAAGCAATAAACCGAAATTGTGACCTATATTGCTTTCTACTTGGTCTGATATGATTTACTCTGACTATATTTCTTCTCAGGTGGTTGTGAGCTCAAACAAATTAAATCTGTGTGACCTTTGCGTGGGAAAGATTTCTGTGGAGGCTTATTCTCTTCCAGAGTTCCCACTCAGAGTTCCTACAACTTACAACGTTACCACGCTGTTCCTGGTGTTTTGTGGGTTTGCCCCGCCCCACCCACATTTCAGGAACTTCCATGGTTGAGGCTCTGAGGAGGGTGGAAGGTCTGTTGGTGTGTGTTAGTCTCCTTTCACACTTGTCAGGATGCTGCAGTAAGTTCTGCCATCCACTTCCTGTAATCCTGTGTCGCTCATCCAGGTCAAGGCAGGGGTACTGAGAAGCTTTGGCTTCATATTCCAAACTCCCACACTGTTTGCTGCTTTCAAAGCCTGCTTGGCTTCCAGGCTTCAGTGTGCCTTCACACACTTCTGCCGTCCCATGCAGCTTGTCCAGGCGTGCGTGTGTGTGTATGTGTGTGTGTGTGTGTGTGTGTGTGTGTGTGTGTGTGTGTGTAGAGACATTGCAAATCTCTCCAATTTAGACACTGAGGCCACAATTCTGTTTCAAGCCTGCTGTAGCCCTGCAATATCTTCACACATGCGTGGATTTCTGCAGCCTAAACGATCCCTCTATGACTCTTGAGGTGCCTAGTGCCTGTGAAGAGCTATGGCAGAGTCTAGCCTGCTAGGAGTACCATGGTGTGTCTGGGAAAGCATTTTGGTTTCTTTATAGAAAAAAATCCACCCTGGTTTATTTCAGTTTTCTCTAGCACATTCTCTTAATAGAATCAGTTTTTAAATCTTATCTTTTTTTCCATTTGATATCATAGAAATGAGATGAATTATTTTAAAATAATACAGATTAATAATGAGGGGATAATTCTGCCATCTGAAAGATAACTAAAAGCTAGAAATGGAAGAGAAGTATTAATAATTCCTTGAAAAATTCTTTAACCTTGATAATAATCAAAGGTATAAAAATGAAGACGATAAGCATGATTTGTCTTACAATGGAGTAAAAAAACTAAAATTAGTAAAGCTTTATGGACTAGTTATTTTTTACTTTTGGAAAATGGTTCATGTGTCAAAACTTCCCAAAGTTTTGCAAATAGATAAACAACCTTTTAGGTACAGTTTCAGAATGACTTAGCAATCCATGTCTGAGGATTTCTTCCAAGGAAATAATTAGGCAATAAATGTTCAGTATAAACAAGGACATACCTTAAAACTTTTATTTTGGTCATTTAATTGCAAAAAATAGAACCTAGAATATTTATGATCTCATAAAAATAAGAAAGCCGTGTGGAAAGTTCAGTATAATATTAACCTTGTATAAGTTTGGTTGTTTGTATCTAGGTGGCAAGATTTTATTAGTTTTTCAACTCCATGTTTTCTAATTTCTTCTGTGATTATGTGTTTTATGTACCATGGGTTATGTTCACAAGAAGCATAAATATATCGTGTAGAGAGTGCTCAACAACATTCCTTACTCAGTTTGATCTTAAGTGCCAATCTAAATGCTTAGGGCAAATCCCTGACATTCAACTGCAATGTAATGGTAGTTTATTTATTCTTCCTCATATGTGTTTTCTATTCTTTTTATGCTTTCTGAAACAATTATTTCTTTTTGTATTAAAAAAATAGATCAAAAAGTAGAGGAAGAAAACAAAGAAACATTTGTCTTATGAATTGAATTGGATGTGCTGTTCCTCTGGGTCGTTCATTAGTCTGCAGCTTCCTATGTGACTCTAGAAGGTTCTTCTGTGAGGTCACACCTTTGTCCTACACATGCTTTCTATTCTTAGAGAAGATATATAAGTTAAGACTAAAACGTAAGAAGCAGAGGTTAAAACAGGCCTGTCTCACAGTGCCATCCTTCCAACCAGCTTCAGATCTTCTCCCATAGCATAGGCTGAGCTGCCTCACTGTGGGGTCCGCTTCATCACCTGGATGTTCAAGTGATTAAATGAACAAGACATGAACTGCTTGGAACAGAATAGGGTAAATGAGCTTGATGGGTGATGTTGCTCTGTAGGCTGTGAATGTATTGCTCTGATTGGTTGATAAAATGCTGATTGGCCAGTAGTCAGGCAGGAAGTATAGCCGGGATAAGCAGACAAGAAGAATTCTGGGAAGAGGAAGGCTGAGTCAGGAGTTGCCAGCCAGACACAGAGGAAGCAAGGTGTCAGGGCAGAACTGAGAAAAGGTGCCAATCCACATGGCTAAACATAGATAAAAATTATGGGTTAATTTAAATGTAAGAGCTAGTCAGTAAATAAGCCTGAACTAATGGCCAAGCAGTTATAAATAATATTAAGCCTCTATATGTTTATTTGGGTCTGAGCGGCTGCAGGACCAGGCAGGAGAGATTCATCTCGACCGCAGGGCCCAGGCGGGACACAGGAAAACTTCCAGCTGCATTAGCTCTGCATTTTTCATCCACTATTTTCTTCTGAAGTTTTAATGTTGCACATTTATCTTACTGTTTTGTAAAAGTGGTAAATGCTTATTATTTTAAAAGCTGCAAAAATAGAGAAAAATGAGGGAAGTGAATATTAAATTATAAAACAGAAATATATCCATCATTTACAACTGATGAGCATCATTCAAAATGTCTCTCTGTGGATGTTTTCAGAGACAAAGTGTGATGACCAGAACAAAAGCAGGTGGTATAAGAGGCATGACATTAGTCTATACTCAATAATTTTTGTAGTATCATTTTTCCTTTGAAAAAAGTGAGACACTAATACTTTCTCACTTCAAATTAACATTTCATCAGCAAAATATTTCACAGATCCTTAAAAGTTAAGAAGAAAAAGTTTAAGTAAAAGTATAAAAGATTAAACCCATGTTTCTCTCTCTCTCTCTCTCTCTCTCTCTCTCTCTCTCTCTCTCTCTGTGTGTGTGTGTGTGTGGTTTTTCAAGACAGAGTTTCTCTGTGAAATAGTTCTGGCTATCTTGGAACTCACTTTGTAGACCAAGCTGGCCTCAAACACACAAAGATCCTCCTGCCTCTTCCTTCCAAGTGCTGGGATTAAGGTATGTGTCACCATGTCTGGCCATCCATGTGTTTTTAATATTAGAATTTTTGGTTCAAAACACCTAGCCTGATCTTAAAGTTCTGAGTTGAATTGGAGAAAACTGATGTAGTATTAACCACTGGAATTGACAGATTGTTTGATGTTGACAATAAAAAGTGGTACAGCTGAGAGACATGCCCATCTGCATGTATCATCACTGCAGTCTTCCCATAGTTCTGCTTCTGTGATCCACTTATGTTAGCAACTCATGGGGTCCACATCATGTGTGACAATTACCAAGACTGATGTTAAAATATGGGAGATGGCTTACACTAATCTAACAAGGCGAAAAACTAAGCAATAAGAAACTTACCCCTTCTCTTATTCCATTTCAGTGCCTCAAGTTTTGCTACCAATCCAAACAAGTTCCAGTATCTCCCAGCATAGCTCTGTGATACTCCAGGCAGATCTAGATTCTCAAGTAATTTATACCCAGGCCTGAGTTCTAACAGCTGGTAGGCACTGGAGGAATGATACTAGCTACATGCATTGAGTCTTTCCAAGTGGGAGAATTGATGAATCATCTGTTGTAGTTTCTAATGTTAATACTTCTATAGCCATACCCATTGTCAATGAATCTAATCCCCCGAGTGCTTCAGAGTCAGAGCTTGTGGCTTATGTTAAGTTTTTACTGGCTCTTCTCAGCAGGATGGATATGTTTACCCTCCCTCTGCGCTTTAGTAATGAGAATACGGGTATCCAGTTGTTTACAGATACCCTTCACAGAAATGCTCTCAGTGGTCTCATTTTGACGTTGTAGTTGTTCCAGGAGATGGGATGTCCTCATCACTGGTTGAAGCAGAACACAAAGGTCCAGCCTTATACCTGATTTTGGACAATTCTGAGGGGTCACTACAGTCTGGAGGTTGCTGAAACCCTGAATGAGTTTCAGTTAAAGTAACATTGAAGGCCAGCTTCACCTTTAGCCCAGCCTTGTCCTCTGCAATTATCACAGGCACATCGTCCTCAAATTTCTTCTGCATAAAACATAGGATGGCCCTCATAAAGAGAGCTAAAAAGACAGAAAACACGCTATATGTAGTAAGATTATTATTATTATATTTTTGGTGAAGCTGCCTTTTATTTAATTTAAGGATGGTCTTTGATTTCTTCTATTTGGTGTATTTCAAATGTCAGCTTATAAAAGAAAACAGTTTGGGCAGATGACAGATGGGACTTATAATTTATGATCTCTGCTCTGGATTTCTTCCCAGGTCAACCATAGGTAAGGGATGTACCATGAATTCCCAATCAAGTACCTGTGTGTCTTGTTGGTGGTTGAACCACGGGAAGCAATGGGAAGCAATTTTAAATTCTGAATTCTCTCAATAGTGGGTCCCAACATTTCTGTTTTAGTGACTAGCTAATCTCATGTCCTAAGATTTTCATTTTCATCACTTCATTTAGATGCTTTTTCTCTAAAAGTCATTATCCTGTCATCTGGAAGATGTGATGGTACCACGTGATGGGGCACAAGCTGGGGGAGTGCCGTGGGCCCCTGTTTCACATGGCCGTATTCCAGCTAAGCTGGCCTTTTGGTTCCGTCCTAGCACACTGTTAGTCTCATGTTTTCTGGTTGATATCCATCATGTCAGCTCTACACGTGTTTCTTTTTTTTTTTTTAAAGATTTTATTATTTATTTATGTTAATGAGTGCTTTATCTGCATTTACAACTTTATGCCAGAAGAGGGCATCAGATCCCACTAGAGATGGTTGTGAGCCACCATGTGGTGGCTGGGAGTTGAACTCAGGACCTCTGGAAGAGCAGACAGTGCTCTTAACCACTGAGCCATCTGTCCAGCCCCATCTACACGTGTTTCTAAAGCATAGTGTACACTGTAGTTAAATGAAGCATGCGACATGTTTCTGACTATATACAACAACAAAAAGGAACACTATATAACTTTTTGAGGTTGTATTTTATGTACAAGTTGGTGAATTCATTTTCTTCTGTCTAAAGAAGCCACTGAATCAGTTCTCCATTGGGTTGCTGTCTTCACTGCCCTTTCTTCTTTTTCCTAGCCCCCACACCATCTCACTTCACCTTCCTGGGCCTAGGTCATTTCCTTTTGTCAGGCTATATCTCTTACCATCGTTTCAATCTGTTCTGCCCTGCTTCTTTTACAATTTTCCCTTTGAGTTTCAAGACTTTTTTTTCTTCTTTCAACAAAATCCATTTATTTTCATTTTCAGAACTACTATATTTGTTAATAACTTATAAAAATTTTAGAACTTTAAAAATGCTCTCAATTTGTTTTCTCCTTCTTTTCACCTGATAAGAAATTTAAAGTCACCCACCGGAATATGAATCATCTAGAAACTATAGAAAATGATTTCTTTAAGAATGCATTTTGGGCAACATAAATATGTCAAGTATTCATGAGGTCATATTGCTACCCCTGTTCTGGCTGTTTCTTGATGAGAGAGTGGCTTCAAATTGTGCAGTCACTCCCTGTGATGGGTCTGTCACTTTTCACCATAAATTGTCAAAGCCACACATCAGCCTTTTCCCTGCTACACCCAGACATGTCTTCTCAAAAATTTCATTCTGTGTGGTCCCTAATTCTGTTCATTGTTGATATATGAGGGATTTCCTACCCTCATCTATTTCCTACCACCTTGATCTTTTGGTAAATAGGTCCAGTCAGGGGTGCATAAATATAGATTAAAAGATTTCTTTATGATATTTCCCTACAGTGGTTCGTGATGGAGATTTACAAAACTCATAGGCTTTGCTGAAAATATTCAAAACCACTATTCTCCTTAACAGTACATAGGGGGTTTCAAAAGCCTTTAACAAATGCAAATGAGGCTTTGTATGTAGCTGTAGGAAGCTCTGTTTTAACCAAGATGTTTTCTATTTCTAATTAAACCCTAATTAGAAGCCATAACTTTGCTGAGCTATGAAAAGCTTACTATGGGTTGTCTAAAACCCATGGGTGTTGAGATAATAACAAAGCCATTCCACTTGGGTGTGAAAAGACATCTATAGAAAGATTCCCTACGTGTTGTGGTAATCTCTAGCCATGTTTCATAAAACAATCTTTCTATAAGTTATTAAGGCTGTCCCTCTTGCTACAGTTTAAATGCCTTCATGAAAACTCAAGTAAAATTGAATCCTTGCTGTGAGAGAGACAGAAACAGATGGGACCTTTGAGAGGCGAATGGGTTAATCGATTAATTCGATTAATGGTTACTGGGAAATGGCTTTGTTGAAAACACGAGCTCTCTTTGGATAGCTTGTACTGGCTACCCATGTGTTGTCCTATGTTATTGGTATGTGACAGTCTTCTCCACGAAGAGCGCTGTCACTTAATATTGTCACTTAACCTTGGATTTCTCAGTTTGTTTACAGTTACCATTATAAAATACAACCCTTTGCCTCCTCCCATGGCTTAAAATGACTGTTGACCACTAATGGTCATCAAAAGTTATCACTTCTTGTACGTGACCCTACCAAACTGTCCCACAGCATTCATTCCTCTTACACACATCACTCCTCCTACATGTGGGCTGCAAACACTTACCCTGTCACACCTCCAGGGATCCTGCTTCTCTGCTGCCTTCCTACACAGGATGCTTTCCAGATGCGTTGTCCTTCCTGTCTTCCCTGAATTGCAGTCACTAGTCATCTTTATGACAGCGTCATGGCTCGTGCTAGTTCTGGATTGAGATGGTGCTGTGTATGAGTATGTCAGTTTGCACTCTATGTCCTTGTTCTGGCATGTTGTACATATTATAGGATTCCCCACCTCACTAGACTCTCGTTCTCATATTTTGCAGAGAGGAAAAATAAAAGCAAATGGAAGCAATCATGTGTTTGTGGTCATCAATAAAGAGAGGACAGCTGAGTAAAATGAGAATTCTTTTACGTACTTATATATAGTTATTATATGGATAGCTCACAGTACTTTAAGCTCCTGTAGACTTTCCCATAGTAGAAAGCAGGAGTCATACAACTATAGTAAGGACTCAAAAAATGTGATTTCATTCTAGCAGGGCAGTTGTAAATGAATTATCTTATATATACCTTCCATCCAAATGCAGCCAGGGATGTACCTTAGTGTGCAGACTTTTCTTTTCTTTTTTTTCTCATCTCAGAACAGGAGAATGTGCATCATAAGAAGTAGAGGGTTTCTTATAAAGAACCTAGAAAGAACCTAGAATGCAATCTGGGCATTGCTTAGAGTAGGCTTGCTGTTATATTGAGTGTTATCAAAATTCAGAGAGACTTATGATTGTGTACATCAGTCTTGTCTGCAGGAAGGATAGATACCACTAGAGAAAGGGTGTAACAGTGTCAGCCACTTAGATTATCCAGAGGATGGGTGTATATAGTGTTTTATGAGCTGCACAGTGTTTCTAGTCTGTGCTTAAGTGAAATTACAAAATGTCTTTTTCTCTGTTTATCATGTACTCTGAATGCATTTGTCTGGCACTGGTGTTCTGTGAAATTATGTCTTTAAGGAGTGTAACATGACCAACTGCAAGGGATGGGGCAGCTTCAAACATTTCTGATGTCTGATTCCAAGTGTCAGCCCAGTTTCTAGGTGTCAAGGTCTGTTTCTTTTCTTTCTTTTTTTCTTTTTCCTTCCCTAGAAGATGAAAGAGTAAGATAGCACATTCTGTGGTTTGTGTCCCCTTTGAATCCTCCGCACAGAGATCACATAGGAACAAGGCTACTTTATTGGAACCTGGGCATCTGTTCTCTCCTCTGTTTTCTTATTGACACTCAGCCTCCCCTAACCTGAGTATTTCTTGATCACAATTAGCGAAGGGTCTCAGCAGATGACTCAAAGCCTCCAGGTGGAGGTGGGGCTGCTGCTTTTGGTGCACAAATTTCTCCTTCTTTCTTGTATATTTCAAACTATCAGATATTATATAAATTTTAAGACACAAAATTAAAAAATATAACCAATATCAACAAACCTACTATTCAACTTAAAAGATTGACAACTCAAATTGCCCACCCACAATAATCCCTCATCAGATTGCCTTTGCTACTCAGAGAAAATATTTGAATTTGATACTTCTTTCTCATACATTTATTTATAGTTTATACATATGCATGTGTATCAGAAAGCAGTGTGCCTGGCTGCTTTGAATGATTTTAAATTTCATATGAAGAGCTTCATATATATATTCTTCAATTTCCATCTTTTGTCCAACTTTTTGTGAAGTTCACTGGCGCCAATGCATATAGCTCTTGTTCATATATTTCTTCTTCTCTACCAATTCCTTTTTTTTCCAAATATGTTTTAGTTTATCACTTATTTTCCTCCACTGGACATTAGGATGGTTAGAAGTTTATTTGTTATTATAAAATGTTGCTATGAATATTTTCATGCATATTTCCCATTGTACAGGTGGATGAAATTCTCTAGGATTTCCGTGTAGGAGTGAAAAAGGTTCTGAGTCATACAGTGTGTGTGTCAGCAACTTTAATTTAAACTAATCATATCAGTTCCCTCACCCACCAGCAGCATGGGAAAGTTGCCAGTCCCTACATTCTTTGAGTGCTTGTTGTTACTAGATTTAAAATTTTTTGTGATGTGACAGGTGAAATGGTGTCATTTTAAATTTTCATTACGTTTTCCTGTTTGTTATATTCCTTTTGTATGTTCTATTTGCTGTGAAGATATGAAACTTTTCAGATGCATTTGCTGTTTACCTGATGTAGGTTATATGAATGGACTGCTCATATAATTTGCTTGTTTTTCTATTTTCTTGATACCCTGTTATTGGTTGGGAACATTGTTCACATGTGTTGCACACATGTTATTATTTGTTGTTTGATGGCTCGAAGTGTCTTCTTGTAATCTGTGGGTTATCTCTCTATGCTTTATGACGTTGTTGATGAAGGGAAATTCTAGTAGAACCATATTGTTCTGCTTTTGGGTACTGGTTAAGGAACACCCCCATAACAGAGTGGCTTAAAGCAATCATCCAGTTCTAACTGCTTGCATAGATTCTAGAAGGCAAGGATTTGGGGAAAGCCACAGTGGCTGCTTCTAGCTCAGAGTTTCTCATGGAACTGCAATGGTGTGGTGGAGAACCGAGAGTAGGCAGCTGGGAATTCCTCTCTCCATTTACACCAAGGATTTCTACCCACAATATCTTTGTAGGGGCTTGTTTCAGTATTATTACAACATGGCTGTGAAGGCAGCTAGCCTACTGGTCTGACACTCAAGGCTCTGGTGTATTACAGACAGTGAGGTAGAGGCTGTACTGTCTTGAATGACCTAGCTTTGGAATTTCAGAGTGTCAATTTGAAAGTCTTACAAGCTGACCCATTTTTAAAGATAGGGCACATAGATCTTATCTCTTAATGGAAAGGATGTTGAGGTCATGCTACAAGAAGTGTGTGTAGAGAACATTATGTCATCTTTGGAAAATAAAATGTGTGACATAGATTCATCAACATTTTATATAAATAAATTCTTGATTCAGAAGTCCTGATCTAACTCAAGCGCAAAGATGTCTCCCCATATGTCTCTATACATTTTTGTTTGCTTTACACAT